>CM074719.1:603838503-604031003 GCA_037306005.1 Rhinophrynus dorsalis
ATTCAGAGTCCATAGTCCTCTCTGCACACCGCTCCGTATCACTTGCGGCGCAGGCAGTCAGTACTGTGCATGACTGCAGCGCACACAGCCATCTCTACTGTGCATGACTGCTTCTGACAAACATCCTTAGTGAATTATAATATTATATACATATATATATATATATATATATATATATATATATATATATATATATATATTATATATATATCTTCTGGAGATTATTATTAGACGTACTATACCATTGGGTGCCCTCTTTGTGTGGTTTGATTGAGAGCTTACTTTTTGAGAAAATAACCATTATGCTAATTTGTTCAGTTCTGAGGCCAAACTTACCACTTGCTATGCTATTAGACCATTCCTCCCAACATTTCAACTAGCCAAAGAGGGACACTTGTGTTTTAGTGGGCGTGGCATTACCAAGAACTTTTAGATTATTTCAGTCTTTGCAAGCACACTTTTTAGACCGTTCCAGTGAAGTAGTTCTTTTTTTAAATTACGTGATTTTGGCTCTGCTTGCAGAGCCTCCTTGTGTCAGCCGACTTGGATCTCCCGCTTTCAGCTTTACGGCCGACATCAGGAGAAGGGGAGGGAGGGGGGAACTTTGGATGTGATTATCTTTCAAACCATAGCAGTTTGAGAGATAGGATTTGTGCAACATCATTTATTTTTTTTAAACTCTACAAAACAATAAAACATTGTTTATGGGACATTAATGTCCCTTTAAAGCAGAACTTTCACATAGATATAAGTGCCCCCCAATTAATTATTAGTAGAGCTGTAATCATTGAAATAGTGTTATAATGTTTAAGTGCCGGCATTATTTGGAATCATAAGTTCATATGAGACTCACCTTAACACTCACCTTAACACGACAGCACAGACATCTTGGCTAAGAGGGATCTGTTCGTCCTTGTCTCCTCACTGATAGGTTATTTGCCAAAGGAGAAGTTGCATTGTATCACTGTTATGTTGAGGCGAGTCTCATTCAAACTTATGATTGCAAAGAACGTCAGCACTTAATAAACATTATAACACTATTTTCAATGATGATCAGTATACTAACAATTAATTGGGGGGCAATTATATCTACCTGATAGTTCTGCTTTAATACAATGGAGGAGATTCAGCAAGGAATGATGATGACAACTTCATGTTTTTTTCCCGCTTACGCTCTCTCTGTCTTTCCGTCTCGCTCTCATAATTGTTAATTTACTTTGCACCTCGGATTTCAGACATATGTTAGGAATCAGAAGCGACAAAACAAATCTGTGTCAGCACATCGGAAGTGTTTGCACACCCCTTACAAGAGAAACCAGAAAGAGGAGGATGAAACTCTTAGTAGAGGTGCGATACCTCCCAGATCAGAAGACGTGTAGCAAACAGCTTCTTGTCCTTGTACCACATTTAACTCTTTTAGTGATAAAACGGTTTGTCCATTGCAGTGTAAAAGCAATGCTTGGGAGAGCTCTCTACCATGCAAGGCAGTGATTCTCACCCAGGGTGCCATGGCATTTTGGTGTGCCACTGACATCAAATTGGGATGCCCCATGTTTACTCTGAAGACTGACAAAAATATAAATATTGTCCTTTTAAATATAGGCATATGGAAATTATTATGTACAATATGTTTATTATGATCATCATCATCATCACAAATATTGCTGTGAGACCTAATAATATCTGTATATTTATGAATTTATTATGTCCTTGATAAATTACATTTAACAGGTTAGTGGTGCCCCGAAAGTTCCAACTGAATGTTAGGGGGCCTTGAGCAAAAAAAGCTGAGAAGCACCGATTCACGGGGTTAAAAGTCATATCATTTTTGCAAGAGGAAACACAAATTTTCAATTACTTAAAGGGGAACATTCACCTCTTAAAAATGTTTTATTATAGGTTTAGTAAATAAAGTATTACTAGGAAAGGTGTTTTTTTTCTAAATGTACGTACTCTTAAAGAGATTTCATCTTCAAGCTGTGCCGGTCAGCATAACGCAGCACGCTGAATCTTCGGCACAGATCTTGTTCACTTCCTAATTCTCCTCCCATCTCCCTCCCAGCTCCCCCAGGGAGCGCGTTCACACTTCCCTTCAGTGTGGGGCATGAATGGCTTCTATCTTTCCATAAAGCTCCGGTTAGCATAACACTGAGGTTACAACCTCAGTCTAATGCTAACCGGAGATTGATGTAACGATAGAAGCCATTCACACCACACTGAAGTACGTACATTTAGAGAGAAAAGAAAAAAAACCACACCTTTCCTAACAATACTTTATTAACTACACCTATGGTAAAAAATTTGTAAGAGGTGAATGTTCCCCTTTAACCCACTGCGTTGGATACCTCTCTGGCACCCAGTAGGTTAACTAAAGGGCGTCCCTGTTATTACTTTTACCAGAACTGATCCATTCCACAGGGACTGACATGAACAATTACCAGGAATAATTATAGGCGTCCACTGGTGTTTAAAACAAAAAAACACCTTCACAAAGACAAGCAATTCTGGAGCAAAACAACTACACTACAGAGGACAAAACGCTTTCACTGATTAAAATGGGGAATTTGAACCCAATGAAATGTTAAAGAGGCCTGCAATGCAATACGTTGGAGGACCCTCTACCATTCAAGGGGTTAAGACAAGCATTTAAATCGAGGGTATATTTAAGCACCATTATTTCTTCCCTACAGTGCGGTTGGTATGTCTAGCAGATATTGAGAATCACCCCCTATGGAGGAGAATTGGTTTGCCCCAGAATTTCCCATTTTGCAAAAAGCAAAAGTTGAATCAAATCTGGAGCGTACCTACTGCACTGTAGGGGGATATAAAAATTGCCCAAATTCCTATTGATGTCTACAAGGATTTTAGTCTCTTTAACGTCGATGAGGTGTGCACGTGTTTTCACATGTCTGTTATTAAAGGGCAACTACAGTCAGATAGCTGCCTTACTGGCAGATCTGCTTCCCTGGGAATGGGACTGCTGATCAGTATCCCCATTAAAGGGATAGCAATACTTAAATTTTACTATCCCCCATCTTGTAGCCCTTAAAAAACTGAATTAAACAAGCCCAGCAGCATCTCTAAAACCTTTATGGTTTGAGAGATATCAGCTTTCAAAGCTCCCTCTCCCCTGACGTCAGCGTTCTAGCTGACAGCAGGGGAATCCGGTCCCTGAACAAGCGAAGGCTCTTCAGCAGAGCCGAGATCGCATTATGAAAGAAGAAATCCTTCACTGAAATGGTCTTTTACGTGTGCTTGTTGGCTCTGCTGAAGAGCATCCACCGGTGCCAGGATCGGATTCCCCTGCAGTCAGCTAGAACGCCGACATCAGGGGAGAGGGGGACCAAAACTTTAAAAGCGGAAATCTCTCAAACCATAAAGGTCTGAGAGATGCCGCTGAGCTAATTGAATTCAGTTTTTTAAGGGCTACAAGATGGAGGATAGTAAAATGTAAGTATTACTATCCCTTTAAAGGTGAGTAGTACTGAGTGACCCAGCACTGAGAGAGTCAGAGCAATTAAGTGTGGTCACTACTGCATGGTGCATCTCTTATTCCAATGCAGCTATTCAGAATGTTCTCTTTAACTCTTTCAGGGCTGGATTGCTCACTTGTGTGAACCTCAGAGGGAACAGGGCTGCCGATTATGCATTGTGAGCAATGGCACAACAGGAGAGCCAAACAGGAACCTGGAAGGAGACATCTGATGCCCCCCTGGTATATCAGGACTGCTGCGTTCTTAGTCCTGTGCATTACAGGTCCCCATAGACTCTCTGTATTGAGCTGGAAAGACTGACACAGCTGCTCTACTGGTAATGTGCATGCAAGCCAAGAGACTACCAGCACGCTTTCCACCCAAGGGTGCAAGTTTTCCTTTAACCCCTTGAATGCAAGCGTGTATCCAACACAACATGCACACGCACATTTACTCCTGGATCCAGTATATATTTTTCCTTCTGGAAGTCCATACATAACTACTTCCCATTGATGTGGACTGCAACAGACAAGAGCAATTTAGTTCATAGAGAAGTGGTTCTCAACCAGGGCGTCATGACACCTTGGTACTAGCTTAGGACGACACAGTTTTTCTAAAAAGACTTAACCAGAACTCTAAATGTTGAGTTTGTAATGTATAGTTATGGAAAATGCACAATATGTTCATTTTTGTCCTCCTGATTGAGAGATGTAAGAATAAACGAGATTTATATATTTCTGCCCTCTTTATAACCCTGGCAAACGACCTATAAGATTAGGGATGAAATGAGAGTTCCTGACCAAGTTATGGGTTCCCTGAATGCAAAAAAAAAAAGGAAGCTTGAGATCCATCAGACCAGACTTATAAAGTCAGATGTCTTCACGTTGCACAGAAACAAGATTCAAGGGGATTCTCTATAGAACCTAAACTCAGAATATAGCAACAAGCACTGAAAACTACATATTTTATTCATTAAAAGATTCATCTTCAGGGTGCAGTGTATCAATTTACCTTTTCTATTATCCATTCGGAAAAATCCATCTTCATAAAAACGTAGTCAACGTATGCTCTGCAAAAATAGGCTGGCGGCACTATAAATGCAGCAAAAATGAAATGATGCAAGCTAATGCAAAGACACTCAACCACCAATTCTTGTGACTCCCCACAGAGATATTCCAATCCATATAGAAGATACAAGAAGAGATCCAAACTCATCCAAGTAACAAATTTGGGTAAAAACAGTGACCATCACTATGTGTGTAGTCTGTGTTTGTTGATTGAAATTAAGCTGTTTTTACCCAAATTTGTTACTTGGACGAGTGTGGTTCTCTTCTTGTGTCACCATATACTCTACAGCAGCTATGTGCAAGCGTTCATTCCTCAACAGTTGTTGGACCACAACTTCTGTCATCAGTAGCTGGCCAATGACATCCTGGAGAGGATACAAGTTATAGTCCAACAGTTGTCCAACTCTCTTCTACATTACACGTAAAACACAAAGCCACTTTAATGACAATCCACTTAGTTTTTCAGCCTAAATAGTGTCCAAATGGCCAGGACATTCGATAGATGATTGGTTATAGTTACTGGGCGATATAAACAACAATTAAAACACAATCACTTCCGTTATCAAGCTCTGCCATGCTGTTAAAGGTAAAACAGTAAACATTTTGTAGCATCTGCAATCATTATCAAGGTCATACTTCAATGCAACGACCTTCTCATAAAAATCTATGGGCCGTGTTCAGTAAGCAGAAGAGGTGCAATTATAGAAAAAACACAACTGCATTTTAAGGGAAAAATCAAAATTACCATTGATTTAAACTTTAGTTGCAACCCCTCAAAGTATTGCAGCACAATTCATTCAATAACTCTCTAGCATTCAAGTAGTTTAAAAGAATATTTAAATAATGGGGAATTGTAATTTGTTCCCTATGGTGCAGCTGACATTGTTCAGAATTGGACCTCTTTAGCTTATTGAATACGGTACTATATGCTGGCCAAACTAACAGGAGAGCTACGATAGTCACACAAAAGAAAGTACGTAATTCAAGGGCCAAACCAACGACAACATAAGGTGCAAATTAAAAGTCCAATTGACTTAAATAGGGTTATTAACCCCTTGATTGCTTCTGCAATGTGTTTAAGACCTCTAACAGTCAAAGGCCAGTTTCAATCAAAAGGAAATATGTCTTCTATAGTGAAGATTGTTTGTCACAGAATCCCCTAAGAGTAAGTGTATTCAAATAAGCACTGTATACGGATCTCACAGAATTACAAATAATGTACTTTCAAATAAAGAAACCAGAAGCAAAAGTTGCTTTAGAAAAGCTTTCCTGCCAGAGCGCCGTGAGATGCAATCCGCACAAAACAAAGCCAATGTATAATCTTACCTGTGCGTACTCTCGTTCCACTGCTGCTTTCTTCTGGCTAAATGTCCTGAGAAGAAGAGAAAGGAAAAATTAGTGAATTCTAGCTTCAAAAGGAGTACTTATTAGTGACAGCTAAATGAGAATTACACAGATCAGAAATGTAATGGAGGGCTACATTCCAAGCAATGAAGTCTGTTTTAGCAGTTTTACTTGATGAGGTGGATACATGACACCTCCAAAAGGGATTGCCTCCTAGATAGATAAAATATTTTAATCTATATATATATATATATATATATATATATATATATATATATATATATATATATATATATTTATTTTTTTTTTATAAACTATCACCTGATAAATCTCTGCTTACCTTACTATGGCCAAAAAACCCACATCGCCCCCTATGAATTTTGCTATCGTTCCTCTGTTCAAGAGCTGACTTCCGGAATGGGCCTAACATCAGTTATGTAGAACAAGAATTGACGGTGGATAAAGTCACTGCTTTATTAGAATAAAGATACAAACAGATACACCAAGCACTCACATCTTACGCATTTCACACAAAATGTGCGAGTGCTCGCTGAATCTGTTTGTATCTTTAGTCTAATAAAACAGTGACTAAGCACAGTTTTGTGTGAAACGCATAAGATGTGAGTGCTCAGTGTATCTGTATTCTAACAAAGAGTGTGATTCAATTCTTGTGCTATATATGTTAAAGACATTTTGGAAGTCTGTTGGGAGTCAGCACCTTGCAGTACTTGAGATGGATTTGGGGAGACCCATATGATGTTTATTTGTTGAACTCTATTGTGATTGTCACCTTGTTTCTTTGTTCTACTGAAGTTCGGTTATGTCCATGGAGGGAGACATGACAGTTGCGAGCTGGACCACAGTACACAAACTCAGCCCACCGAACATAGTGCTCTTAACTCTTTAAAGGACCAGTAAGATGTTCACGGCTTTACTTTGCAATGTGTTGTGCAACCCTTTGGTTCTTAATGGGTTAAGTAGGATAATGCACTCTGACTGCTTCAGTTTGGAAAAAAAAAAAAAAAAAAAAAAAAATTTGCCAACAACTGTCATGTCCGCCTCTATGGCCATAACAATTGGTCCTAAAGAGGGTTTTTCACTTGAAAATAGCCTACATTTATAGGAAAACAGAATGCAGATCTATAGGTGGGATCTTTTATAGCCCCACACAACAGTTTCGGGCAACAACCCTTCATCAGGCTCAATAATTATTATAATTATTTTACCGGATGAAGAACTGTTGCCCGGAATGGTTGTTCAGGGGTATAAAAAATATTCCACCGATAAATCTGCATTCCAATTGCTTACTGTTCTGGAATCTGCTTCGGTTTGGTAATTTGTCTGTATTGAGTGAGGCAGCAAACAGTACACGTCTTGAGAGATCCAGACATTCTATTATCTACATGAAACAATATTCATAGGTGCCATTAGTGACTAGAAGGTAAGGTAAATTGGCAATGGGGAGGGTTCAGTCCTCCTTTGATAATAAGTACAGCATTTTGGAGCCTATCCCTGACCACGAATGAATCATTGGTGGTAACATGAGGTCCTACAGCTTCTAATAGACTACAAGTCCCATCATTCCTGGCCAGCTGTTGGTTGGCCGGGAATGATGGGAGTTGCAGTCTGGTACCAGCAGGAGGGCCTCAGATTGATCATCTGGGTAAACATATGTTTGTAAACGCAGCTCTGTATGACATTAGAGAATTGGGTGTACTGAGGGCCATATGCAAAAAAAAAAAAAAAAAAAAAAAAAAAAGCAAAGACGAGCAGTTTTGAGGCAAACCAACAGCAACCATAGAGGAAAAAAAAATCCCATTTATTTACGTTATGTATTTAAGACCTTCACTGCTAAAGAGGTCCCCAACGCATTTCGCCAGACTGCCACTCAAAGGTTTGTAGGCAATTCTCGTTTAAACTAATGTAAGCTTCTGGAATCTGTATGTGTTCCCCATGGTGCGGCCGATTTATTCCAAAATTACTACTACTCCACTTTCCGTTTGTACGATTGTCTCGGATTGCTTCTTGTACCATGGATTTAAAGGGGTAAGTGCCTCCTAGATGGGGAAAAATACTTTTCTAAACACAGCATTTCTTGACACTCCTAAGTGGCCCACAAACTTAAAGCAGAGCCATCACTTAAAACAAACAAAAAGGTTTGCTTAATAAAATGAACATTTTTACTTTACATGGCTTTATTTATTTTTTTTTAATTATTATTTATTTGATCCTTTTGAATGCCGGAGGGCTATGCAATGGGCTACTTCGCAATGCATTGTGCACCCACTCTGGCACTCAAAGGGTAAAATGGGTCATATCACCTTTGCCAAATCCTCAGCTCAATGGGAGCTTCAATCTGGAAAAGGATTTGCGGGATTTCTCATTTTCATCACTTCATTCCAGAGCAATCCAACTGCATCACGGTGGATGAATGCAAATTCTCAAAAGTATCATGGATTTCAATGGGACTTAACCCCCTGAACGCTAGGAGATATTCTGATGCAAGCTAATTGCACCGTAAAGGAGAAAAGAAAATCATCACTAATTTCTGCTGGACTTTTAACCCTTTGAGTGCCAGAGGGGTACGCAATGCTTTGCTCCACAGCGCGTTGCGTACCCCTCTGTCACTCAAAGCGTTAACCCCTTGAAAGCTACAAGTCTCCAACACCCTGCTGGTCCTCAAGATCTACCAACAGTGCAAGTTTTCAGGATCTCCCTGAATATACGCAAGTGAAAAAATTAATGAGATGGAGCCACTAATCACTTAATCTGTGGGGCAGCTGGGATAGCCTGAATACATGAACTGTTGGTAGCTCTTGAGCAGTGTTCCCTCAAAATCACAGGCGAGCTCCTCAGAAATGAAAGAATTAAGTGTAATTAAAAGTAGGCAGGGCCATGCAGTGCACGTTATTGCTATTCTGCCCTGCATAATCACTCCTAACCCTTTGAGTGCCCAGAGAGGTACCCAACGTATTGTGACACAATGAGTTGGGCACTTCTCACTGGCACCCAAAGGGTTAACTGTTTCATTGCCGAGTCACTTACCTGTGCTCAGTTTAAAGGGAACACTGCACAAGAACCAACTCGAATGTCCTTCTGTCAGCTTTACAGCTGACAGCAGGAAAAGAGAAACTTTACAGGCGAATATCTCTCAAACCACAACAGTTTGGGAGAGAGGATTTGTGCCACATTATTTATTTTTTTAACCTCTGCAAAACAAGAATATTTTTTTATGGGACATTACTGTCCCTTTAAGAGCTGGTCTATGGATAACTGATGGGTGGATAGGTCTCGCCCATGCCAGGACATGTACATGAATGGTGCTCAGGGGTCGGGGAGAAATCAGACGCATGCATAGCCAGCAGGACGGGGCCAGCCAAGAACACAGGAAGATTGCTTCTGTCCAGAGGCCTCTTCTCTTCTACAGTCTGTTACCAGTTAATGCTGATGTTCAGTGACATCGCCAGATTAACCCCTTGGGGTGCTGGTAAGGTCTCTGCTGCATTACAATGCACTGAATGGAGCCTTCTCTAGAATAAAAGGGGTTAATAGAATGATAAGTTAACCCCTTGAACACCAGTGGGCTGTGCAACGCAAACTTGCACAATGAGCTGTGCCTCCCTCTCCACCCACGGTCCTGATGAGGTTAAAAGGAGAAGTAGACTTTCATTATAATAATAATAAAAAAATAAAATAATAGTATGTTATAGTCGCTTTCCTGCGGAGGTAAACAAATGATGTGTTGATGTTATTGTTATATTTGAGCCCCTGAGGAAGTGCCAGGAGTGGCACTAAACGTGTGGGTAGATGATAGCAACATACATGTAAAAGATGACAGATATCTTACAAATCACTTGAAATGTCTGACTTCCTGTGGCATGTTTCTTCTGTGAGAGGATCGGGTTTGGACAAGAGTTTGATTCACAGAGCTCAACAGAGCATTTGATGAGCCTTTCATGTACAATATCTGGTGGGCCTTAAAGCGGAACTACCACCCTTACAAAAAACATTGTCCCATATAATTCCCCATCTGGCGACTAGCTGCTCAGCACTAGTCGCCAGATTTCTTACCGCGTTCATGAGAATAAGCCACTACACCGGGACGGAGAGGCAGGAAAGATCGCAGACATCTTTCCATAGTGCCGTCTGCACGCCTGCTTTGTCAGTCCCTTTTGGAGCTGGGCGGCTCCTAGAGCAGTCTGGGACTGACCGGACAGGCGCACAGACGTCACTATGGAAAGAGGTCTGTGCTCCGTCCTGCCTCTCAGGCCCAGAGTAGTGTCTCATTCTCATGAACGCCGTAAGAAATCTGACGATTAGCGCTACTGAGCAGCTAGTCGCCAGATGGGGAATTATTTAGGACAACTTTTTGAAGGGTGGTAGTTCCGCTTTAAATATTGGGGGCTACAAAGAATAAAATTATATATACAGATATTCTATTAAAAGGGTCTGCACCCTTTCTTTGTGTTTTATTTTAGTGCCCATGGGATTTGTGCACTACACTGGTGCATTAAAGGGCAGCAATCTTCGGAGGAACCTTGTTTATCAGTGTATTAAGAACTGGAACTGTGTGTGGATACCTGGACCTATCGAGGAGGAGAACTCTGGTTGTTGTTTTAATAAAAATTTTGGATCACCAATAGTGGTGTGACTGCTCATATAGTCATTGGCAAATGTGTGTGTACTTGGTGGACACTTATGTTTTTATAGTGAAGAAAGCACTCATAGCACCATAGCACTGTATTTTGTTTGTTAGAGGTAAACAAGGATACAGTCTCTGCTGGGAGATTTTTCATTCAAAAGTTATTAAGGCTCAAAGTGCTTAAGCCCTTGAGGACCAGAGGCGTCGCAACTAATTTCTTCACAGTCTCAATATTCTATTGTCACCAGGTGGTGCAGTTACTGACTCACTGATAGAGGCAAGCTCTCCCATAAAGATTAAAAAAAAAAAAAAAAAAATTGGACTATAATAACTTTTGAAAGTCTCCCAGCAGTGGCAATTCACTTGTTTTCCTCACCAGGAAAAACACTTACATTTTAATAATAATAACTGCTCCTTTAAACCATAGTCACTCTTTCCTAAGGTGCAGTCCCCTTAAAACAGGAGTAGGCAACGTTGGTCCTCAAGAGCTACCAGCAGTGCATGTTTTTAGACGATCCCTGCTTTAGTTCAGGGGAATCAATCAGGGGTTCAATTGCTATAATGTATCCACATGTGCTGGAGGAGTAGGTTATCCACAAAACTTTTAGTAGCTCTGTAAGATCAGGGTTGGCTATCCATGCCTTAACCCTTTGAGTGCCAGAGAGGTATTCAACTCATTACCTCTCTGGCATTCAAAGGGTTAAAAGCATCATGCAGCCCTCATGATCTTCCAGCAGCCAGCTGAGGATGATGGGAGTTTTAGGCCAACAATAGCCTGAAGCCAGATGAATGATCACCTCCATAGCGGCAGACCTAGCGACACAGAAGGCCCCGACACAAAACAATTTTTGGGCCCCCAATTCACTGTAAACTACTAAAAATCCTGAACGATAGCTATTGTCAGCATTTAACCCTTTAACAACCTCCCGATCGTGGGTGGGGGGGGCACCATGGAGGACCGGGGTACTTTATATTTTTGAGCAATGAACTCTTGGATGGCAGAGTGGCGTGCATCGCTGCTGCCATTGCAGAATTCCATGACCGTCACCGGTCCTACAGCACATCTACCAATGACTGTCCTAGCATCTCATCAATCATTAAGGAGTTAAATTAGACCCCAGTGCTTTGCACCTGTTGCACTAATGGTAGTTTAGACCCTGCAACTCTGAACTAAGCCCTTATTAGCATTAACGGCACCAGGTATATCTATGGTTCAAAACACGGCTGGCTGAAATATAGTCAGATGGAAAAAAGATGGAAAGCCACACACTGCCCCCACATCCGGGGTACATAACCATAACCACGTACATTACAAAACCATTTGACCTTCAAGCAGATAAAGGATAACACACTCACACACCTCTCTCTATGGCCATAAAATCCATATCCATATAACCCATATGAAATTTTTTTTTTTTTTTTTTTTTTTTTTTGGTAAAAAAAAAAGGGCAAAGGATCAACCATCAGTCCCGGATTCCACGTCCATAGGAGGTGGACATGACAGTGGCTGGCCACAGTGGCGTAACCCCCTGCCTGGAACTGAGGTCTATGCCTTCTTCGGAACAGACCTCTATTAGCAGCTGAGCGCCATCTATGTCTCCGGCACTCTAGTGATGCAGAGTGCTGGGAGATTACATCATCTCCCAGTGCTCTGCATTACTGGAGAGAGGACCATACGGGAGATCCGAGATGCTAATAGAGGTCTGTGCAGAAGGAGGCACAGACCTCTCCTGCCACTCTCCTCTGGACCACCAGGGAGGTAGGAGATGTACACTGGGGCAATGTGGAGAGAGGTGGACATTGGGGGCAATGTGGTTGGGGGGTATTGGCAATTTTTGCACCAGGGCCCGGTAACTTCTAGTTACGCCTCTGACTGCCCATGTTTTCCACACTGAAGCAAGCAGTGCATGAATATACTTCTCCTTTAAGGACCAGAGAGGAGTGTAATGCATGGAGCAGTATGAGGTCCTGTGGACCTGCCAGAAACGGTCACGTCTGCCTCCATGGACGAGACATCCAGGACTGACAGCGTCAGCTTCTGAAACAAGGCACAAGGGTAAAATTAGAATTTTCTGGCCATAGTAAGGCAAGTGGAAAGGTATTATTAGGAGGTGTTAGTTCTCCTTTAATGATCACATCTTCACTCTGTATTTTCTGTCTGAGAGAAGTTCACCTGCTGGATAGATACCGACACAAAGTAAACACCGGCAAGGTGAAATAACTCCGCTTTAAACAGGGAAATGTGCCAAGACTGTGCTAAACATATGGATAATATTTTTTTAAAGGGCAATTATGCATTTTTTTATTTTATTTTATTTTTTTACACTAAGGGGCTCCTATCGGCTTATCAGGAGGGTTGGAATACTGTCCACCCCCTTCAACTGGAATGGAACCTGGAATTACATGACTCTCAGCCACAGACAGCTGCCATAGACCTGCAGTGTCCAGTTTTATAGCCTGTAACAGAGGAGTCTCTGGGGACTGTAATGCACAGGACAACAAATGGACCTGGCAGTGTTGCAGCTCAGTCTCTTCTCGGGGGGACCAGTGGGGGTGGACCGGGAGTCTTTTTTGCAGATCCCCATATTGCTCCCCTGTTGATCTGCCAGAGTGCACACAGGAACCCTGGTAACATGAGCAGGTCTGCTGCCAGGGGAACAAATCTGCTCATAGGGCATTATTTCTGTGAGATTTGCTCCTTATAGGACATTTGCTTACCTCCCAAGTGTCCCACTTTAGGAGTTATAGTCGTCCTTTGAGACCCAAATCCCTGTCCCACCCTGATGTTAAGGGGATCGGACAGTGTGCTGTGCATATAAAGGATTCTCAACACTGTGAGCTTTATTGCTGCAGAGCAATGGGATACCCTTATATTAATATAAATAAATCACAATGTCTGAAGACACAAGGGTAGAAATGAAGGACAGAGGGATGTGGGTCTCAAAGATGGAAACTTGCGAGATATGGGACAGATCTGGACAGCATAGCTCCGATGGTGTCCCCCATGTGAAAGAGCCCTAAGGAATGAGTAACATATTAGTTACAATACAACAAATACTATCGACCACGCAAACTTGCTCTGTAGTCTCATCTCCAAAACACCCCGATTACTAGAGGTCTCCAGTGTATCGCTCTGCAATGTGCTGAGACCTACCATTCAAGTCAGTGGTGTGCAATGTGATGCGTCGTACTGCTGCCAAATTACAACTCCCATCATTCCACACCAGATGTTCACAGCAGCAGCTGGAGAGCCTCATGTTGACCACCCGTGATTCAAACGGTTGAACTGCAGCTACGCCCTTGGAATGAGTGTCTTTCGTGTTATTTAACCCTTTAAGGACCAGAGAGGCACACAACGTATTGCAATGTTTTTGTACTCACGGTCCTTAAAGGGTTAACAGAATGATCTACCCAAGCAGGAGTCCACAATATACAGCAGTCAGCTACATCTACAGAGGAGTTTTTTGTTTGTTTTTTAGACATCAGATTTATGTTGCATTACACTTCCAACAGTTTCAGTTTGGAATCTGGTGAAGTCTCGTGACCCTTATAATGTACAAAGGTCTGGGTACAGGAAACTTTCCATATGCATCTCATTGTTACAATGTGTTTTCTACAAGAGCAACTTGGAATGAATTTAAGATCAATATAAGAAGTATCATGTCTAGAAAGTTATTCTAATATTTCAGGAGAAACCCTTTGGAAGCCAGATGGGTATCCAACTCGTGAGGAGAGATACTTATGGAATAATTGTCTCAAATGGTTTACCAGATGGATCCACTTATGTAGGTTCATAGAAACCAGCTTTATCTATTTTGTGCACTATATCTGCAATTGCTGCATAATGTTTTCTACTGAAGTATTCCTAGATCATCTCAGTAAAGAGCAAAATTCAATATATAGACTGATCTTTGCTGGAAATTACCAGAACTCAGATCGTTTAACACTTTGAAGAGTGGCCAAGGAGGTATCCAATGCACTGGACACCTCTCTGGCACTCAAAGGGTTAAAGGTCAGATTGCGGCCGATTCCTTGCCACACACAGACAATCTACTGCATGATAACCTAATTCACAAACTTGGTTGCCTCGATTTGTTTGAGCTAACCTGTACACAGAAGCTAACTGACCAATCTGGTCATTGTGAGCCAGGCTGGATAAGTCTCAATGACAAAATAGTCCTCTATAATGGGCATCTTGGGCACCATTCTGAAAGTGAAAGAGTTGCTATTCTGTGGCAAAAATTTACATTTAATTGGTTAAATGCCCCCAAAGTCAAAGTCAATTGAAACTTAACCCCCCCACCCCACCATGTAGTCAGCAGAATATTACAATAGATATTACTATTAATGACCCCCAAGAGTGTGTTTAGAGGGGAAATATCCACAAAGATTAATTGGCTTAACTTAACACATTGCTAGGAGTCTTTTTCACAGCAGTCAGGTAATCTTTTTCATCATTTTTTTTTCCCATAGCGGTGTCCTGAATACAATTATATTTGTTGATCTCTGCCTCACTGCGTGTCAACAGTCCTGAATTAAATGTGCCATTTTAGCAATTCTCTACAAGAGAGCAAATGCTCACAAATCCTACAGATGTACCTACGGACATAGATCTCAAACACTATTCTAAGGGAGCGCTAACAGGACATATCTTTAGGATTTCACAGCTTGACTACAATTGAGTTTTCATTAAGTTGCCTGTGCTGAAGCAGGGAAATCCTAAAGACACTGCTCTTATAGGGGTCACTTGAAATAGGGTTGGGAAGCTCTATAGGAAGACTTCAACAGAGGTGACTATACACAAGAAACTACCATTATAATGCACAAGATGCATTCACAAATACACCTGACTGCTGTATGTAGGACACCTACCTCGGCCTCAGCCTGACAATTTGTTAAAGTGTTAGAAATGTCCACAAAAAAGTTTTTTTTTGCATTTAGAAGAGCTTAAAAAGCTGAGCTAAATGCAAAAAAAAGTATATCTCTCAAACCGCTATGGTTTAAGAGATACAGGTGTGTAAAGTTTGATCTCTGATACTGACAGCTATAAAGCTGTCAGCAGGAGATCCATGTTGGCCGACACGGAGGCGCTTGAGAAGTGCTGCAATCTCGTTATTTACCACAAATCCCTTCATTGGAATGGTCTAAAATGAGTACTTGAAAACCAGGCACACGTCTTAGACCATTCCAATGAAGGGATTCGTGGTAAATAACGAGATTGTGGCGGCCGACACGAATCTCCTGCTGACAGCTTTACAGCTGTCAGTAGGAGAGATCAAACTTTAAATGCCTGTATCTCTCTGCCTGTTTGAGAGATATGTTTTTTTGCATTTAGCGCAGCTTTTTAAGCTCTTCTACATGCAAAAAACTTTTTTGTGGACATTGCTAACACTTTAACCCCTTAAGGACCGGTGCGCGCATGCGCGGCCGGCACTTGCGGACCACGAGGCTTTTTTTTTTTTTTTTTTAAATTAGTGCTTCCGGTTCAGGACTTCCGGAGCGGCGTGCAGAGCCACGACGGGAGCCCTGAACTCCATGCCGTTCCAGGACTGTCATTTATCCTTAAGTGCCAGACCGCAGTGACGGTCCTGGCACGGCAATGGTCCTTAAGGGGTTAAGCTGTATGCCAAGCATAGACTAAAGATATCCCGAATGCAAGACAAAGGACTAAATAAGGTTGGAGGTTTTTACAGTAGGATAAAGGCAGACTATATGGGCGAATAGTTCGTGTCTGCCATCAAATTCTATATTTCTGTTAAAATAGGGCTGTTAACCCTTGAAAGCTAGTGAGGTCTCCAATATATTGTGAAACAATGCGACAGAGTCCTTTTTAGCATTTGATGGGTAAAAAGCCCTACTGAAAATCAATGACAAATGTTATTTGTCCAACAATTACTCCACTTGCCTTCAGACTATGTGAGGTGACAATAAGCAGTGCCAAGATAAAGATGCATGGGTCACGTGGTACACACAATGCCAACTGCTCCCGGGAATGTACAGTAATGTTCTACCATCCTTCCAGACAGCAGAGAGGCTATATAATATTATTATCAGGGAGATCAACAGAGTCACAAATTACTGTGCAAATAACTTGGTGTAAATCCTGCAGTCTGCCTGCCAGATGTCTGTTCTAGGTCAAATGCTTCCAAGATTCGCCCTTCACTGAACAGAATGGCAGCGCTGCAAAGCCGGGAGTCACTTCTTCCAAGAAACAGCTAGCAAGTTATTAAAGGGAAAGTAAGGTTTCAAAATGGCTCCGATTAGTCTTTATAGTTTTGGGGCCATGTAGAACGGTATTATCATTCTCTACGATGTGTACTTCCAGAGTAATTGAATTATAAAGAATCCCTCTCCTGCCCCTTTTATCTATGTAAAGGTGCACAGCAAGACCATCTGGGATGGATCACAGCAAGGGACAATCTTCTGTTAGCATAAGGAAAAACCTGTCATCCTCATTCAGGGTTTTCCTTATCTTCACAGCCAGAAGATTGTCCCTCACTTTGAGCTATCCAATCAAGCGACCAGATTCTATATCTGAGGAGAGGCGGCTTAAAACAGATAAAAGAAGCGGGAGGGGGGGTACTTTATCATTCAATTACTCTGGAAATACACATCACAGAGAATGATAACGCTCTACATGGCCCAAAAGTATAAAGAATTGGAGCTGCACTTATTTTGAAACATTACTATCCCTTTAAAGAGGTAGTAAGTCTTATGTAGAGTAACCTAATGCTAGACAGCTCTATGGAGACCTATCTAGCATTTAAAGTGTTAGTAATGCCTGAAAAAAACTTTTTTGCATTTAGAAGAGCTTAAAAAAGCTGATCTAAATGCAAAAAAATGTATCTCTCAAACCGCTATGGTTTAAGAGATACAGGCGTTTAAAGTTTGATTTCTCCTACTGACAGCTGTAATGCTGTCAGCAGGAGATCCGTGTCGGTCGAAACGCTGGCGCTTGAGAAGTGCCGAGATCTCGTTACTTACACGGAATCCCTTCATTGGAATGGTCTAAAACGTGTGCCTGAACACTAGGCACACTGAACACTAGGCACACGTTTTAGACCATTCCAATGAAGGGATTCCGTGTAAGTAATGAGATCTCGGCACTTCTCAAGCGCCAGCGTGTCGACTTTAAACGCCCGTATCTCTCAAACCATAGATTGTCCCCTGCTGTTATCCGTCTGGTCTTACAACCAGGTTCACATCTGAGAAGAGATGGCTTACACTAGGTAAAAGGGGAGGGAGGGGAAACTTTGCTTGTGAATATCTCTTAAACCATAAAAGGTTTGAGAGATAAGACTTATATCGTTCATGTTTTTTTAATGCCTACAAAATAAAATAAAGTTAAAACGAAGTATTACTATCCCTTTAAAGGGAATCACTCCCCAATAATTAGCCATCTAGTGATTAGCTTACCAATAGTACTATTATCTAGCCTAATTACCGCATTAGTCAGAAATCCTATTTATGCAGAGACTGACAACCAGGAAACAGCGCAGACATCTTTGCTTATAGACATCTGCGAGCCTGCGTAGACAGCGCAGGTGCACAGATCCCTCTAAAGAGCTGTTGCCCGGCCATCAGTCTCAGCAGAAATAGGATTCTTGACCAACGCAGTAATTAGGCTGGATATAGTATAGTAAGCTAATCACTAGATGGCTAATTATTGGGGGGGGGGGGGGACTTTATTTGGGGTGATAGTTCCCTTTTAAACGCACTTTTAATGCATGTTTAAAGTATCCTACAATGACATCACTTGGCTAATTGCATGTATAGAGATACTAGTCCCACTGCAGAAAGATTATTCTTTAAACCCTTTGAGTTCCATATGTCTACTTAGATTGCCTGTTTATATAGAGCAACACCAGACAAAATGCACAATATAGTAAAGAATCTGTTACAAGTAATTCTGGGGCAAATCAGCTGAACCAATGAGGGTACACAATGTTTTCAACATTTCCCTTGATTTATATATGACAACCACTTAAACACTAGTGGCATCCAATTTTAATTCTACTCAACATTAATCTTTGCGTGACCATTTCAATTTTGATGTTCAAGTAGATCTCTATCTCTTGGGAACCCCTGTACTAAAATAAAAGGCCACGGAATTTTGACCTGTGATAACTTTTAAACTAAACATCTCCTGGCAGTGACAATACTCTTGTTTTACTCAGTCTGAAAAGCCATATAAGATATTAATTTTACATTGTATTCCTAGGGTACAATTTCCTTTTAAAGTATTGGATATTTGGCTCTTAAATTAAAAAATTAATTAGGTAGGTGCTCTCTTTTACATTATATCTGCAGTTTTTTTTCTATAATTATCTCTGTCTCTAGGTCACACCTGCTCACACTGAACTCTTGACTTCAATTGATCTGAATGACAAATAAGGGTCTCTATTTTTTATCAGACTGTAAAATGAAAAACAGCAGAAGGCTAAAATAGATATAAAAAGCAAAACAATATATAGATATAACTAATTGCAGTTTGAAGGACACCTACTTAGGTAGTCCATCTATTAAACAGTGACATTTTAAAGTAGGGGCCTGCCTGGAGTTTGCTAGGGACCTCTACTTTCAGAGGTCGTTATCCTGAGCTCACAAAAGGCTCCAGATTTTACGGCACGGAACCCAATTTAATTCCATTATCTAAAAGGAGAACACACATCCTGGATGCACAACCACTAATGTGGTTGAACTTCCCACAAACATTAATGGGACCTAACCACTAACCGTAAATGGATTCCCTATGCATTTCCGTATTTGGTGTCCCCCATTCACAATCTCACCATGGCATCAAAAGTTCTTAAAGTAAGAGCTAATTATTCCTAGAATGGGGTTTAAAATAAACTAGAGCCATCTTGAAACCACCACTGAAAATCAGAGATGGGCATCGGCCATTGGCCATTCAAGAATGGTGGGATCTGTAGTCCAGCAGCCAGAGAACTACAGATTGGCCAGTTGTACCCTAACAAGAGGCAGAGAGCCAGCCAAGCTGTAAATAGTATAGTGTCATGATATAATGTGTTTCTAAAATACATTGTATGGTGTATACCATAAACAATAACTCCATTTATAGCACAGTCTTGAAGCAAAGAATGTCATTGACAGAGGGAACACAGCACAATGACAGCTGATATTTGAGACCTCTTTTCTACAACTATGAAGCTCTTTCCAACTCAATGAAAAATAAAAGAAATACAATGGAGTTACTGATGTCCTAGATACAAAGCGAATGCACCTGGTATCAGGTCAGTTACATCTTCAGAAGCAAAGAACAACTCAGCAGCATTTTCTTCATTAAAAGGGGCACTTTCACCTAAAATAAAAATGTAACCATGAGTTTTAATCATCAACACAACATTAGCAATGCGTTTGTTTTTTTCAATAACTCACCTGCTAGTGGAGATATTTAGCACATCCGCGTTCTGCGGGACTCTGTATGTCCCACATGACGTTTCAGGACTTCCCAGCAACCTCATTAGCATGATAAACGGAGTTTGCTGTAATGTTAGCCCACAGAAATACAGCTACGAAGGGGAGCGTGAACGCACTCCCTGGGGCAGCTGGGAAGTCCTGAGGCGTAATGCAGGACATACAGGGTCCCTCAGAAAGCAGAAGTGCCCGATGTTGAAGGCTAAATATCTCCAATAGCAGACGAGTTACAAAAAAAAAAAAACAAAAAAAAAAAAAAAAAAAACGCGGTCATGTGTTAAGGATTAAAACGCACGGTTACATTTTTATTTTAGGTGAAATTTCCGATTTAATACGTTCTGAAAGTGAAAGCATTGCATAAAACGATTGGTCTCATTTATTCACAGTTCTTGTTTTATAGAAATGTGCATTTTATGGATTAAAGGTCAGTTCTCAACTAGACCCCATATATAAAGATATATAGTCTTTTAAACTTTTCGAGTTGACAATTGTTGAGGATGTCTTCAGTACAAGCTTTACCATAGGCATGGTGATAGTAAGGCTGGTTGTTCCCCTGAACTAGAATCCTCACCCAACTCCTTCCCATCTTGCTATGGGTGCATGCTCCCTACTGTAAGCACCTTCATATGGCGATAATCTCCACAAACCTACAATGAAGGTAATATTCCCTGGTTGGATGTGCCCTTTCTTGATATCCAAATGCTACAATGACTATCAGGATGCAGCCTTGGTCATCTGGGAACTTCTGTAGCCATCATAATATCTTCTGCAGCTCGGTCTTCCAAATCCCCAGGTCCTTCGCTCCTGTCATAGCCTGTGTGCACTGGAGCCCCCGCTGCGGTACAGAAATCTTTAGCCTGGCTGGTTTAAAATAATTCCTCACCTAGTTCAACTCAGCACTTAGTTAAACTATGGCATGAGGTGGGGGCTCCAGTGTGCTCATCATCCATAATCTCAAGTCAGTGGGTGAGGGCACAATGAACATAAATATCCAAATGACTCAAACCCTAAAACCTCAGAACTAAAAGGAAATCTAGGGGATCCCCCACACAGGTAGCAAACAAACAGAACGGCAAACCCAACGCATACTACCGACTCACCCGAACCATACAGATATACTCCGAGACTACAAGTCGACAAAAGCAAAAACAGATGCACCCCTACAATATAGAAGCACTGGCCGTAAGACTCTCCCCGACACTAAATGTACAATAATTCAAACCCGAGGAAATATTAGAATGGAACCTCATCTATATGCACAGTGTGCAGCCATAAGGAACATAGCACCTAACAATGATCACAGATATCATGTACTACATACAGCACCTACATAAAAATGTTTCAGTTTGTTTTCCTGGGCTTTTTAGCCTATTCCCTGCTCTTATAGACCTGCCCTTTGAAATCTATGCATTCACCATTGTCAAAGTGTAGATCTTAAGTGGACCTGTGATATGCAATAGGATACAGAGGAGCTACGATCCTACACCTTTCGTATATGGAGTCCGGATAAGAAACGTGTAGGATAGCAGCCCCTCTGTATCCTATTTCATATCACAGGTCCGCCTAAGGTGTATACTTTGACAATGGTGAAAGCAAAGATTTCAAAAGGATGGGAGGTGCAATTGTAGTATTTGTGTTGTTTACACCGAAGTCCTCTGCCCGCTGAGCGAGTAGGAAGTCCACTCAATGTACCCATGCCGAAAGAACAACTCAGATCAAAGATAGGAGAGAGGCCGACAGGTGAACAGATCCACCAGAACCTGCCCGCTAGTTATAGATATTACATCTCAAGTATGGTTTCTGGACCAGTGATTGTGTTGGCTTCTTCACTGGAATTTATATTTACAACTGTGAGCTACAATAAATTAAAATTTTTTTAATTTAATTCACTATTTTGGTATAGAGCTATGCTAGCTTTTTTCGATACTGAAGGGACCATCTTGATATTCATTCTATTCTTTATGTTATATTAAACGTCTTTTATATTGCTCTATACACAGGTACTAGCGCTCTCCTTATACTGTTATCTTGTTTTGTCGATTTGCCCCACGTGCCACCAGGGCACTAAGATAGTAGTAACAGTTTTCTCTGTATTTTATTATACACTTTTATCATGATATAGAGTAACACGAGACATTTTTTCCAATATTGGGTATATAGTGGAATATTTTTTATTTTAGAGAAATAATTCTGGCATATTGAAGAAGGGGTTTTCCAACATCTTGGGACTGTATTTTAACTTGTCTCAAACTAGAACTACACCTCAGAAATACATTCCTTTCATTTTTTAATTTGATCTCTGGTGTAATCCACTGTCGATTCATTTAAGACAACTGAACCTTATGAGAGACTAAAGACTAGTGAAGTCTGTTGCGGTGAGAAATTGCTTGTATAACACAAGGTGAGAGTTATATTAGCAGCTGTTATTAGGTGTCCTCCAAAAGCCACAAAAACTTTAAAGTCAATTTCAAATGGATGTTCAACTCCCAGAAACCACAGAAGTTACAACTTGTACAAAGGTTTGTTATGAGCCAATATTTACATACTGTCAGCAGTATTTACACACCGCAGACCTGCTGATAATGTGACTCTCCAAGGAGACTGGAAAGAAGGAGAAAATCCGTAAACAACTTCAGAAAGATGCACGGATCGGAATTCTGCAATAGGGCAAACCAGCAGGGGATACAGCAACATGTGGCTCTCTAGCTCTTGCTGGACTACATCCTTTAAAGAAATTATATATCTATGAGCCCATCACTTACGGTAACACAGAAGACTGCCCAAGTCCACTATTCAAAATAGCCAAATCCAATAAGGGAATACTTGTGCATCTTCTTAAATGTGAATTATACCTTAGTAATAAGAATAACACATTACCCTACTAGCTAGGTGTCCACACAACAGTGAGCTAAATCTATATAATTACTGTGTGTAACAGAAGCACTTATCTAGGTAGGAGTCCATCATGCAGCAGTCAGGTGTATCTATATAATTACTGTGTGTGACAGAAGGACTTACCTAGGTAGGAGTCCGTCATACAGCAGTCAGGTGGATCTATATAATTACTGTGTGTAACAGAAGCACTTACCTAGGTAGAAGTCCATCATACAGCAGTCAGGTGTATCTATATAATTACTGTGTGTAACAGAAGTACTTACCTAGGTAGGAGTCCATCATACAGCAGTCAGGTGTATCTATATAATTACTGTGTGTAACAGAAGCACTTACCTAGGTAGGAGTCCATCACACAGCAGTCAGGTGTATCTATATAATTACTGTGTGTAACAGAAGCACTTACCTAGGTAGGAGTCCGTCATACAGCAGTCAGGTGTATCTATATAGTTACAGTGTGTAACAGAAGCACTTACCTAGGTAGGAGTCCATCATACAGCAGTCAGGTGTATCTATATAATTACTGTGTGTAACAGAAGGACTTACCTAGGTAGGAGTCCATCATACAGCAGTCAGGTGTATCTATATCATTACTGTGTGTAACAGAAGCACTTACCTAGGTAGGAATCCATCATACAGCAGTCAGGTGTATGTATATAATTACTGTGTGTAACAGAAGCACTTACCTAGGTAGGAGTCCATTATACAGCAGTCAGGTGTATCTATATCATTACTGTGTGTAACAGAAGCACTTACCTAGGTAGGAGTCCATCACACAGCAGTCAGGTGTATGTATATAATTACAGTGTGTAACAGAAGCACTTACCTAGGTAGGAGTCCATCATACAGCAGTCAGGCGTATCTATGTAATTACTGTGTGTAACAGAAGGACTTACCTAGGTAGGAATCCATCACACAGCAGTCAGGTGTATCTATAGAATTACTGTGTGTAACAGAAGCACTTACCTAGGTAGGAGTCCATCATACAGCAGTCAGGCGAATCTATATAGTTACAGTGTGTAACAGAAGCACTTACCTAGGTAGGAGTCCATCATACAGCAGTCAGGTGTATCTATATAATTACTGTGTGTAACAGAAACACTTACCTAGGCAGGAATCCATCACACATCAGTCATGTGTATATTATATAAAATATATATATCTCCTCTCCTGTAAGTGTCTCTGTTCTTCAGCACCCACTTACATTTCTGCTCTGATCTCTCGCTACACTCCTTGGCGTCCCCTACTGTATTCAAGGGTTTTTCATGTCCTCTCCCTACACAACTCGAGCTACAATCTTTCTCAGTGGCTGCCCCTCGACTCTGGAATGCCCTCCCCATCACCATTCACCAATCATCCACACATCACTTTCAAGCATCTCCTCAAAGCACACCTGCTCAGAGAGGCATCTCAATAGCAATATCCTCCTCTTGCACATCGATAGCTACATCAGAGTCCTTCTGCACTTCTTTCATCACACCTTGTACTGGCACATCCTCCTCCTATTGTCTCTGATTAGATTCTAAGCTCCTTGGGGCAGGGTCCCTTTCCCAGTGTATGATTCCCTTGCTGCTCTTTCCTTCACAAATAATGCAATGATCGCACTTTAGCCTAATGCTCTTAACCCAGTTCTCTATTTTTGTATTGTATTATTTCAACTTCTGTTAAGCGCTGTGTGCATGAATGGCACTATATAAATAAAGATACATACATATTTATATATGTTTTTGCATTATATCTTCACTTTCATGCATATAGTGACCTCTATTGAAGGCTGTTTCTCTAGGTCCCACCTCGTCATGGAAAACAATGGGCTTTAATAGACCTGAATGACTTATAAGGGTCACTAGTCTAACAGATTATAAACAGAAGAGAAAGTAGTACACTACAACAGGTATGGAGAACCCCCTCATGTTACACGGGTTATATTCAATAAGCTAATGAGGTGCAATTCTGGATCAAACCAAGTGCGTGGTTTGGAGACAGATAAGTCCCAAGTTCCAATTCATTTAAATGGGATTGCCAACTCCTTCAATGTTAGAGATGTCATCAACACAACTAATACTGCACAACAGATTGCAGCAACACTTCTCTACCAGCACCAAATTGCCACAAGTGTAGCCTACCGCCAACTTGCATGAGTCAGCAGCAACACTACACTAAAACACTGAGAAGAGGAGATGTTCATCACTGCACTGTGTATCCTCAGTGTGTGCAGGCACACTATAAAACACCCTACTAACCCCCTCTGTAATAACACTAATCCACCACAGTGCGCTGCTAAAACTGCACTTTGCTATAAATTACTAATAGTGCACAAAAACCCAGAATGAGAAACACTGACACTTCAACACTTTGGATCTAATTTCAGCAAAGGCACTGAACCAGAACAAACACAGTACTTCTACCGCAATTTAAACTATTTTCTTTTTTTTATTAAAGAGACAACTGGTGTCCAAAAGGCAGTTTGTATTTTATTTTTTTTATTTTTTATTATCATTCACTTTATGGGAGAGCTTGGATCACGGACTATGGTTCTCCATAGGAAATGATAGAGACAACATTGTCTGGTGACCATAATTAAAACAACTGCAGCTTAATAAGAAACTATAAACCAGTGGTTCTCAACTCCTGTCCTCAGGACCCACTAACAGGCCAGGATGTGATGATTTCCTTGTTAGAGCACAGGTGAGTTAATCAATGTGAATGATCCTCTGATCACATGATTTCCTTGTTAGAGCACAGGTGAGTTAATCAATGTGAATGAGCCTCTGATCACCACACCTGTGTGTGCAGAGAAATCCCTAAGTCCTGGCCTGTTAGTGGGTCCTGAGGGCAGGAGTTGAGAACCACTGTATTAAGGTTTGAGTAGTAATCACTGACAGAAACATCTCCCAGTAATAAGCATCATCTTTGTTATGCTCTTCAGGAAAATACTTACAATATTGTTATTATTAAAAAAAAAAAAATGTAAAGTCACTATTCCTTTAAGTCACTGATTTAAAGGGGAACTATCATGCAAATAAAGTCTCCCCCACACCCATAATTAGCAATCTAATGATAAGCTTACCGATGGAAAAGTTATCCAGAATAATTACTACGTTACTTCCTACTTCTTCAGAGACTGATGGCCAGGTTTCTTGGTTTAGAGGCATCTGCGCGCATGCACCGTCACTCCCTTCTGGTACCTAAAGGTACCATACAGCGCCTCCTAGAGGAGACCGGGACTAACAGTACAGGCGCAGATTCCTCTAAAGCAAGAAGCCTAGCCATCAGCCTTGACAGAAGTAGGATTTCTGAGTAACGAGGTAATTATTCTGGATAACCGTACCATTGGTAAGCTTAACGCTAGAAGGATAATTATGGGGGAAGGGGGTGACACTTAATTTGGGGTGATAGTTCCCCTTTAAGTCTAGTTGCACCCATCACTAGTGGTGAACTATGGTTACCCTTACTACCTTTGTAAAATCTGGCACTGAGTGGGTTAAACTTTCTGAATACTTTTGTTTAAAGTGGAACTATCAACTTTAAAATGTTAAAGTTGTGGGGTTTTTTTGTTTGTTTTTTTTTTACAAATAAACAAGTAGCAGAGATATTTACCAGTCAACGTCGGGTACTTCCGTGTTCTACAGAACCCTGTATGTCCCGCGTGATGTCTGAGGACTTCCCAGCTGCTCCCCAGGGAGCGCGTTCATGCTCCCCTACGTAGCTGTTTTTTTGTGGGCTAACGTTACAGCAAACTCAGTTTACAATGCTATTGAGGTTGGCGAGTGGAGGTTGCAACCTCAATAGCATTGTAAACTGAGTTTGCTGTAACATTAGCCCACAAAAAAACAGCTACGAAGGGGAGCATGAACGCACTCCCTGGGGAGCAGCTGGGAAGTCCTCAGACGTCATGCGGGACATACAGGGTTCTGTAGAACACGGAAGTATCCGACGTTGACGGGTAAATATCTTTGCTACTTGTTTATTTGTAAAAAAAGACAACTTTAAAAGGGATAGTAATACTTCGTTTTATGTTTATTTTATTTTGTAGGCATTAAAAAAACATGAAGAACGATATAAGTCTTATCTCTCAAACCTTTTTGGTTTGAGAGACATTCACAAGCAAAGTTTCCCCTCCCGCCCCTTTTACTTAATGTAAGCCATCTCTTCTCAGATGTGGAATGCAGTCCATAGACCAGACAGATAACAGCAGGGGACAATCTTCTTCCTATGAGAACAATGAAAGCCCTGCCCCCTTGACAAGTTTTTCCCTTATCATTTTTGAAGATTGTTCCTCTCTGCAATCTACCTGGGCACCTCCCTTCTGATCTGGCTGAACACTGTTACATCAGTAAAAGGGGCGGGAGGGGGATATTTTGTCATTGAATTACTCCTAAACTACAACTCTGACTGAATTGAAATCACACTCTCCAAAGTCCAAATACTATGATGATAATTAGAGCTGCTTTTATTATGAAACATTACTATCCCTTTAATGTTGTTTTAAAGGTTAAAACCCATGGGACAATTTTTATTTTTGGTGATAGTTCCGCTTTAACTTCAAATAAAGGTCAATTTTTAGACAATGGGTGCTCAATCCTGTCTTCATCCCACACACACACACGCACGCACGCACGCAGGCACACACACACACACACTTATTCTGAAGGATCTGCCGATGTTAACACTTTTGTTTAATTGAAGAGATCCTGAAAACATTAACTTTTTGGGGATCCCAAGGACAGATTAGAGACATTATTTTGTACGAGCTGCTCTGCTGTTGAAATAAAACATATTTAGGAATCCCAAGACCAGATTCCCACTTGTGTCTTGAACATAGCTGCAATATATTCAGGCCAAGTTTCCCCATTCTGAGCCCCCAAAATGCCTGTGTTCCCCTTGCATCTCATTGTATGGCGTAGGCGTGCTTGTCAATAGTTGGCCTACATCAGTGGTTCTCAATCTTTATTTTTGTTCGGGGCACCCCAAACATGTAATCTAGAACAGTCGGGGCACCCCTAACATATTTAATATATTTTATCAAGGGCATAATGAAGGGTACAATACATAAATATACAGTTATTGTTAGGTCTTCCAATCATAATAAGAAAACTATACATATTGTGCATAACAATTTCTATAAATCTTTATTTAAAAGTCCATTTTTTGTTAGTCTTCATAGAAAACACAGGGCACCCCAGACTGATGTCTGTGGCACACCAAAGTGTCACAGCACCCTGGTTGAGAATCACTGGCCTACATCTTCATTAGTCATATATCACTGGATGATTCCCACAAGTACTGGCCATTCAATGAACAGCACGATATGCATCTTAGGGCCGTATGTTCAAAGAAATAGCTTTTGTCGTTTGTAATGACATTTCAAAGTACAGTGTCATTGAGCTCATTAATATTTTCAGAGAGTGACGGTTGTGATCGGAAATATGTTGTTTTGTCATTGAAATAGGATTCCTGACTGAAACAGTAGTATGCAATGACAAAAATGTCTTAACTAAAGGTTATTTTTAACTAAAGACAAAAATGCCAGTATACAGGTATGGTAATTGAGCTATTGTTGTGTTTCCTTCAATTATCATAGGTTTATCGCATTCAGAACTTCACATTCCCTCCACTTTTTTCTTAATATACAAATTCTGTCGTTTGCAAGAAATTTTTTGTAGTTGCATACAAATTTTCTTTTCCTCTATACGGCACTGGAGAATAGTTTAGCCACGCCCTTGCCCCGCCTCTTCGCCTGGCAATTCTGGAGTTGTGTCATTCTACTGTAATTAGCCTAATAGAACACAATGGTCTCCAAGTACTTGCTATTAGAGGTACAAATCATGCACCAATATAGCAAATGTGAACTATTCCTAAGCCTGGATTCTATGTCAAGTAATATAGTATGCCAAGTTTTTTATCTACAAATCCCCCATAGACTTCAATAGGAATCTAAAAGATAAATGTTATCCATGGTTTTATCACCTGTAAAGGAATCAAGGCCGAAACCAGTAGATTTAAACAGGAACTTTCACTTTGTAACAAATTGGCGATTTTGAAAGAGCTTTCAAAATAACTTGTATTTAAGTTTGTTTGAATTTTTTTTTTTTTTTTTTTTTTTTTTTTTTTTTTACTCTAGAAATAGGTCACTCTTAATTTAAATGCACTGACGTATCTATGCAGGAGTCCTTCATATAGCAGTCAGAAATAGGTATCTATATTTTGCATAATATCTGCAGTTTCATGTATATGGTGCACTTTATTTAAAGCAAAAACTATCACCCCAAATAAAGTTCACGCAATAATCCTATATAATAATTCGCTAGGATGTTTGTCACGATGCAGTCATAGGCAGTCTGTACTGCACATGATTGCATCGTGTGAGTGAGGCAACGCAAGACTGCATCTCGTGGAGCAGTGAGGTAGCAGCCTCTTAAAATTACCCGGACCTTTGCCCGTCCGTGTACACGGGCTTTTACACTAGTTATTCACATAGCGATAAGCATAGAAATAGCAGTATTATCCAGCATAAGTACAGGGGAGTTGAGGCGTCATGACAGACTGTGGTACAGAGAAGATAACCACAGTCTATGCAGAAGTAGGTGCAGGATCGACTTTATAACTTAAATTTACAACAAATAAAAGCTTTTAAAAAAAAAAAAAAAAAAAAAAAAAAAATTTAAGACAGTTTTAGTAATATTTGCTATATAGCCTAGCTATTTATGCTACGTTATATTGAGGTGACACACCTACTTTAAGTTAACAGGAAGGTAGTGACGTGCAGGTCCCTCTAAAGCGCTGTTGCCTGGCCGTCAGTCTCAGCAGAAGTAGGATTTCTGACTAACACGGTATTTAACAAAAGCAGAAAAGAGAAGAAAGCTCACAGCGCTTACTCACCATAAAATATCCGTATCATATTATAATTTAATATAAGAATAAAGTTTGAAATATAGATAGCAGCAAGGAATGAGAGGGTTCTCCAGTGCCCCTAACATTAGGCCTAAACCCAAAAGTGAAAACACATACAAAAAAGACAGTCCTGCGCTCCTCTATATACTGTGTACATACGTGCCCTGTATTTAGCATATGTAATAACTCTTAGTAAATCTAAGTGAAAATAAGTGAGAATTTCATTCCACAAATTGGCCAATCCGTGTGTAAGCTTACCACCAACACCAAGGTATCTCACTTTGCGGTAGGATTTCTGACTAACACGGTATTTAGGCTGGATAATAGTACTATTGGTAAGCTAATCACTAGATGGCTAATTATTGGGGGGCACTTTATTTGTTCCCCTTTAAAAGAAGATTTTAGCATTTCTCTCTCTTAGATGTGATTTGGTAAAACTGACACTTGAATTAGGCTCACTGTTTTAAAGGGAAACTACCCTAGGAATATGTGGTTCTTAATTTAACAGATTAACATTCCAAAGTAGGTGGTATTTATATGGACACAACAGTATAATTGTTACCAAGTGTCGCAAGTGCTACCAACACGAGGGTTAATACTGCCCAAAAGAGCGTTCTTAGAGGCGCGTCTGCGCTGTTTCTGTCTATTTACTATTGGTATTCATATGGAAGTCCGGTAAAGCCACCTATATTTGTTACTTTAGATATTGCTTCCTGTATATAATGTTCTTTTGAAGTATGTCTCCAGGTCACACCACCTCACAACAAACAATGGGCTTCAGTATGGCTTGTAATGGTCCCTACTCTTTATCAGATTGTAAATAGTAATAAGACTACTGTCTGAAGGGCACCTACCAAGGTAATTCTTTCTGTTAAGCCTTTGAGTACCAGAGGGGTACACAACGCATTGCAATGAGTTGTGTACCCCTCTGCCACTCAAAGGGTTACACAAATTAAAGGGATAGTAATACTTAAAATGTAAAAAAAAAATGTTGTAGGGTTTATCCCCCTGAGTAAAACAAGGGCACTCCCACTGCTGAAAAGTGTTTCATTCAAAAGTTAATTTTCAAAGTTGAATTTTTTTAGGTGCAAAATCACAGTGGCCTGAAATTGTACAGTGGCGCTGTTGCTACACCATCCTATGGAGATTTATGGTCCCGGGACCAGAGCTGTCCATAGGATCGTGTAGCAACAGCGCCACTGTCCAATTTCAGGCCACTGTGATATTGCACCTAAAAAATTCAACTTTGAAAATTAAGAACTTTTGAACAAAACACTTTTCAGCAGTGGGAGTACTCTTATTTTACTCAGGGGGATAAACCCTACAACATATTTTTTTTTTTTACATTTTAAGTATTACTATCCCTTTAAAAGCTACTTATTCCTAGAGCACAGTTCTCATTTTATGTAGTGTGTGCCCGAGATGGCTCCCAACAAGGCAGCCTCTTTACCACCTATCATACAAAATGCCATCTTATTTACAGAAGGAATAACTGGGAGGAATGACAATTAAGCCTTAACAAGACTAAACTAGACACAGTGCTTCCCACTTCCCCTTGTAATGTTGACTTTAGTAACTCTGAGCTCTGACAGACAGACAGCACAGTAGCGCATACTTCTATTGCACATCATAACAAGAGCATACCAAGATCCTGCAGACGTGTTTAGCAAACACCAGCGTTCAGTGTTTGCACGTATATGTAAAGAGTAGAAAACAAGAACGGGGGGAGGTCTAACATGTCCATGCTAGGACCAGGAAACACATTGCTGTTCTGCTAAATACACCGATAACTGATGTCACAAATGGCTTCAGTGCAGTCTGAAAACCCAGCAGACTGCATGGAACAGGAGTGGACAATTATTCTGGTCTGAGGGTCACAACTTCATTTAATCCTTTGAATGCCAGAGGGCAAAGAGTTACATTTTTTTGTAGGAGCTGTAAATATATTGCAGGTACACAGCAGATTGGTAAGAGAGGGAGAAATGTATGTGATTGAAATGATACGTATGTTTCGCTATCTGATCACAGACTGTGAATTGATACTTTCACTACTGTACAGAGAACGTATCAACTCTGAGTCCCTCTGCTCTGAAAGAGTGATACATTATATAACTGTGGTGCTTGGTGATAAAATGTACCACTTCTCCTTCCCAAAGAAAGCCAGAAATTCAGTTTTCCTTATTTAAAGTACTGCTGCATGTGCGCAGCCAGACAGACCTGAGAATGAATAAATAAACTGGCCCCCTGGACTTATCATTTGTAAAAATGTGTTACGTTTGATCCCTAAAATCTAATCCTAAACTTGCGTTAGTAAGGTAGACTGTCCTATATAAACACCATTTGTTAATTTTGTTTTAGGATTTGTAATGAAAGAAGAGCTAAGGTGTTTAATTTATTGAGTGTAATACTACCCCCTTCTGTTATTTTTAGAAAAGCTGTTGACGTATCTTAACCCATTTACAGACAATCCTCCACCGTCACTTCTGAGACACCCATCAAGATGGTTAAGGCAATGGTAGTCTGTAGTATTTACTGCCCCCAGTGAATATGTAAGACTAGATTTTAGGCCTCAAAAAACAAAGAGAATGTTTAGACATGCTGGCATAGAGTACAAAGTTTTAAAGGGATAGTAATACTTCATTCTAACGTTATTTTATTTTGTAGGCATTAAAAAAAACATGAAGAATGATATAAGTCTTATCTCTCAACCTTTATGGTTTGAGCGATATTCACAAGCAAAGTTTCCCCTCTCGCCCCTTTTACCTAGTGTAAGCCATCTCTTCTCAGATGTGAATCTGGTTGTAAGACCAGACAGATAACAGAAGGGGACAATCTTCTTTATATGAAAACAATGAAAGCCCTGCCCCCCTTGACAAGCTTTTCAGGTTTTTCCCTTATCTTAATTGAAGATTGTCCCTCTCTGCAGTCTACCTGGGCATCTCCCTTCTGATCTGACTGAGCAGTGTTACATCAGTAAAAGGGACGGGAGGGGGAAACTTTGTCATTGAATTACTCCTGAACTACAACTCTGACAGAACTGAAATAACACTCTCCAAAGTCCAAATACTATGATGATTAGAGCTGTTTTTATTATGAAACATTACTATCCCTTTAAGTGAATATAACCTCAGTTCTTTTAAAAGTGGTTAGTGTTTCTTTATTGAATTAACTCTGAACTCCTCAAGCCGTTGGACTATAACTCATACCATCCTTATCCAGCTAAGAAATGGCTGAGGATGATAAGAGTCTTCATCCTTTGAGTGCCAGGGGGTACACAACACATTCCTTCGCAATGCAACACACACCCGGCCTGTCACTCAAAGGGTTAATCCTACAGCAGATGGATAGACAAAGGTTACATAACAGGTCTACTGGGAAGCCTTTCCTTTTAAAACAGCAATTTTTGTAAAGCAAATTTCTCACACTTCCTCTTCAGCTACACACACATTTCCAGGAGATAAAACACACACATTTCTGCAGCACTTGCAAGAAATTCAGTAGCACTTTTCCTTTTCCAGAAATTAAAAGTCGCACGTCAACAGAATTCACAGTTCTGGATGCTTATAATATCCAAGTGCTAAATATATAACAGGCAGTAATAAACATGAAAGCAAACTGGACCTTAAAGGGCAAACATACCCTTGGAAAAAAGTGACAATTTAACAGAAGGACTTACCTAGCCCAGGCAGGTATCCTTCATACAGCAGTAAGGTGCATTTTCCATTAAAACTCTACTCACGAGAAAGTTTACAGGGCCCTTATGAAACATGGGTGGGGATGTCTCCATGGCTCAAACCAACCCGATTTAGGATTCTAAAGAGCCATGTAAACAAACATTCTCAAGATGTAAAATGTCCCTGTTCAGTTACAGCAGAGGTGAAAGGGAAATAAAAAGATGATTATATAGTATATATATATATATAGTATATAGTATATGTTAAAAGTTTGACACACCGGTATGCACACACATACATACACACAGTAATGTGCAGAAGTTGTAGGTAGGTGTGAAAAATGCTGCAAAGTAAGAATGCTTTCAAAAATAGAAATGATAATAGTTTATATCAATGAACATAATGATAGCGAGTGAAGAGAAGAAAATCTAAATCAAATCAATAATTGGTGTGACCAGCCTTTGCCTTTAAAACAGCATTAATTCTTCTAGGTATTCTTGCACACACTTTGTTAAGTAACATGGCAGGTAGGTTGTTCCAAACATCTTAGAGAACTAACCAGATCTTCTGTGGATTTAGGCAGCCTCAGTTGCTTCTCTCTCTTCATGTAATCCCAGACAGGCTCGATGATGTTGAGATCAGTACTCTGTGGGGGCCATACCATCACTTCCAGGGCTCCTTGTTCTTCTTTACCCTGAAGATAGTTCTTAATAAAACTTTGGCTGTATGTTCGGGGTCATGGTCATGCTGCACAATAAATCTTGGGCCAATCAGATGCTTCCCAGATGGTACTGCATGATGGATAAGCATCCACATGTACTCAACATTGAGGAGACTTAATTCTGACCAAATCCCCAAATCCATTTGCAGAAATGCAGCTCCAAACTTGCAAGGAACCGCCACCATGCAGTTCCTTGGTTTTCATGTATAGTTGAATCTCTTGGCCTTGTTTCCACATCTGAGGTATGGCTTTTTGGCCACAAGGCTTCTATGATACCACTTCTGACCAGACTTCTCCAGATAGCAGATGGGTGTACCAGGATCCCACTGTTTTCTTCAAATTCTGAGTTTATCGCACTGCTGGACATTTTCCAGTTGTGAAGGGAAGCAAGCATGATGTGTCTTTCATCTGCTGCACTAAATTTCCTTGGCCGACCACTGAATGTACGGTCCTCAACATTGCCCGTTTTTCTTTGTGATTCTTCAAGAGAAAGAGACTGGACAGCACATCTGGAAACCCCTGTCTGCCTTGAAATTTCTGCCGGGGAAAGACCTTGCCAATGCAGTATAAATACCCTGTGTCTTGATGCTGTACTCAGTCTTGCCATGGTGTACGACTTAAAAGGTCTTTAGCAACCTCACCTTGTTACCGGAGTTTGGCAGTTCCTCACTCAGTATCATTCCTCCTACATGGCTGATTCTGTTTCAGTCAAGGATTGTGTTTTAACTCACATATAAATTTGATGATCAATAGCACCTGTTAGGTGTATGATTAAATTATACCAAAGTAAACGCCTACAAAATCCCTGACTCTGAATTGATGCTGTTTTGAAGGCAAAGGGTGGTCACACCCAATATTGATTTGATTTTATAATATATATATATATATATATATATATATATATATATATATATATATATATATATATATATAAATAATATATTACACACACACACACACACACACACACACACACACATCATTCATGCACTTGTAGCTAGCCTTCAAACATTTATTTTAGGATACATAAAATGTAATCCTAAACTTATTGAATGCATGTGTATACTGTCCTATTCTTAGAGCACTGGGTTAATTTTTTTGTGCAATTCATGAGACAGGAGTTAGGAAAGTTTTGAGCTTAGTTCTCAAAGATTTTGTTCTCAGAAAGGCTGTCACCTTCACACAACCCATTTACAGACAACAGTAACTTATCACATCTCAGACACCACCAACACAATTACTATGGTAGTAGTCAGAGAGACCAGGAAAAGGCAGAAATGGCGTCCTGCACAGAACACACGTAAGACTGGATTTTAGCACACAGAAAACAAAATTGATAAGTTTTACAAATGCCATTATGGAGTATAAGGTTTAACCCTTTGAGTGCCAGACGGGTTTGCAACACATTTCTCTGCAATGCACTGTGTACCCCTCTGGCACTCAAAGGGTTATAAAACCAGTTCACTTTTTAGGTGTCAGTGTTCCTTTAAAGCCACATTTTATGAGATTACATCTCGTCTCAGCATTACTGTAAATGTTTCACATTCTTGCATATTTCTATCATATATTGTTTGCTTTACATCCGCTTTAAGATGCCAAAATCCTTTCCAAATTGAGCATTCAAGAGAAAAAAGGATTCAGCAGCTGGAATTGCTTAACTACAAGCCTGGCTGGGCTAAATGCAGCACTACCAGCAGATAGGAGGAAATCTGCAGCAATCCAACTGTACCATATGGAACAAATAATTTCTCCAAAATTGTTATTCGTTTAAATGGGGATTTTAAAGGGATAGTAATACCTAAAATGTAAAAAAAATATGTTGTAGGGTTTATCCCCCTGAGTAAAACAAGAGTACTCCCACTGCTGAAAGATGTTTCATTCAAAAGTTATTAATTTTCAAAGTTGAATTTTTTAGGTGCAATATCACAGTGGCCTGAAATTGTACAGTGGCGCTGTTGCTACACGATCCTATGGACAGCTCTGGTCTCAGGACCATAAATCTCCATAGGATGGTGTAGCAACAGCGCCACTGTAAAATTTCAGGCCACTGTGATATTGCACCTAAAAAATTCAACTTTGAAAATTAATAACTTTTGAATGAAACACCTTTCAGCAGTGGGAGTACTCTTGTTTTACTCAGGGGGATAAACCCTACAACATATTTTTTTTTACATTTTAGGTATTACTATCCCTTTAAAGGGGAATTACCACCTCTTCAAGAATTTAACTTCAATAAATCCCCATCTGGCGACTAGCAGCTTAGTAGCGCTAGTCGCCAGAATTATTACCTTATTCCAAAGAAATGTGCATTGTTCTGGGGCTGACAGCAAAACAGATCGAGGACATCTTGCATAATGACATCCGCGTGCTTGCGGTGTCAATCCCAACCGGGTCTAGGAGGCGTTGCTAGGAGCCGGACAGCTCCGGAAGGGACTGACAGTGCAGGCGTCATTATGGCAAAATGTCCGCAATCCGTCCTGCTGTCAGCCCCAGAAAAATGCACGTTTCTTTGGAATAAGGTAATAATTCTGGTGACTAGCACTACTAAGCTGCTAGTCGCCAGATGGGGATTTATTGAAGTTAAATTCTTGAAGAGGTGGTAGTTCCCCTTTAAGCTCTTGAAAACTAGAAAAATCTCCGACTAAGATTTCTCCAACTCTGGAGATCTTCATGCATAGGCTCTACAGCAGTGGTTCTCAGCCTTTTTTTGTCTTTGTCCAAGGCAACGCTAACACGTAGTCTGGAAGTTTCGGAGCACACTTAACATGTTTTAGGTCATTTGTCAAGCATATAATGTATGATACAAATGCATAAATATCTTGTTTTAGGTCTCACAATCAGAATAATATAAATAAGCAGATTATGCAGAAAAATTTCCAGAAATAGACTTTTGAAACTCAGTATTCACATTTTATCAAAGTCTTTATAGTAAAGATGGGGCATCGTGAGTGGATGATGCCTGTGTGCACACCAAAGTGAAGTGGTACCCTGGTTGAGAACCATAGTTACATAGTAGTTTAGGCTGAAAAAAAGACTTGCATCCAAGTTCAATCCTTTTCCTATTCCTGTTTACGGTAGTTAATCAAAAAGAAGTTGCAAAAAAAAACAAAAAAAAAAAAAAACCCTCAATAGGGCAATTTCAAATTCTGTTTTCAATGGGGAAAAAATTCCTTCTTGATTCCAAGTGGCAATCAGATTTCTCCTTGGATCAACAAGCACTAAATAAATATTAATCCCAATACTAACGTACATAGCCCTCTGTGTTCTGCTCTTTTAAAAAAGTATCCAGGCCCTTTAATCACTGCTCTATAGAACAACATAGGAACTGGAGAAGTGATCTACACTTTAATCACATCTTAGTGCATAAATCAATGATTCTAGTGGTTCAAAGTCCTGATAAAATCAATGAAATTTAATTTGACCCTTATTAGGCACAGTTGTTTTGTTTCTGAATTGCTCTAGTTCTACTTGACATAGCCTCGCTGTGGATAAGTATATTTTTCTATTACTTGTATTCAAGTAGGACTAGAATGCACAGAAAAAAAAAAAAAAAGCATTTGAAGGCAAATCTATCAATACTTTACGGAACATACAAATTCCTACTTATATGAATTGCCCTTGAATATATTAGTTACCTAGCGATATGCAAAGTTATACTATCCTTAAGCTCAATAAATCAGTGTTATTGCAGAAAAAAAAAAAAAAAAAAAAAAAAAAAAAACACACACATCGTCAGCAAGTACAGACAGCACAGAGATCTTAGATGAAACGTACCTCTGATTCTGCTCTGTCTGTCCCGTTCACTGCCGGCATTGGTAAGTGCCATTCCTTGGTACCTTAAGGCACTGACTAAACAGATCTTCTCTTGCAAGCTCTGTGCAGCACGATGCCTGCCGAAGACGTGTTTTTACTGCAATAACACTAAGTGATTGAGCTTAACCCCTTAAGGACCGCCGTGCGCACGAGTGGCCGGCACTTGAGGAACATGGGGCTTTAACTTCTGGTTCAGGGCCTCCAGAGCGGCATGCAGCCGCGCTGGGAGACCTGATCTCCATGCCGTGCCAGGACCGTCACTGGTCCTTAAGTGCCGGACCGCCATGACAGTCCTGGCACATCAATGGTCCTTAAGGGGTTAAGGATAGTAGGACTTTGCTTATTGCTAGGTTATTAATATATTTGGGGGCAATTTTATTTGCATGCAAGTTCCGCTTTAATCTACTGAATGACAAATAAATCCCCAACGGGTTGCAATGCATCGGACAGTATATAAGCATTACAGGCATTAAAAGATCCATTTATTACAAAGGGCATTTTAGAAGAAAGTGAGTGACAGATGAAGGGGATGGGATGAACTGGGACAGGATTTAATGAAGGCTACATAGAAATGTGTCTTAGCTACAAGGTTAATTGCGTCCAGTAAACAATTATCCTTTTAAAGGAATGTCGAAATTAAATATAATTTGAATGAAGATGCCATGAAGTCAGATAGCTATTCAAAAGTTCCATACAATTATTCAACTTAAGATCCATGCTGTTACTGGGGGTGAAGCAATTTCCCTTGCACTTCTATCATGTTAGCACAGAAGTAAGTGCGAGAATAGATTCTCCTGACCAGGAAGTGAGGAGTGCAAAGGAATATTGCTTCCCCAGCCGGTTGTCATATGGCATATGCAATATTAAATATCTAATTTGTGTGCCCTACCAAGTTAGGTAGCAGTGTCTGTCTGTGCTCTCTATCAAGTTAGGGTTGCGTGTGTCTGTGCTCTCTATTAAGTTAGGGTTGCGTGTGTCTGTGCTCTCTATTAAGTTAGGGTTGCGTGTGTCTGTGCTCTCTATCAAGTTAGGGGTGCGTGTGTCTGTGCTCTCTATCAAGTTAGGGTGCGTGTGTCTGTGCTCTCTATCAAGTTAGGGTGCGTGTGTCTGTGCGCTCTGTAAAGCTAGAGTTATGTTCATTTGTTACAATGTGCACCTCCAAATAAGACCAACCTAAAAAATTTCAGTTCTGCATCAAAGAATTAGAAAGATTTTTCTCTGCAAATGAATGAAGACACTACCATATGGGTGTGAAGTTTGTGAGTCTAGGGGTACTTTTTGACTCCAGTTCCCATTATCCTCTATGGCTGGCTGAGAATTACGGGAGTCGTATTACAATAAACTGAAGAGTCACAAGCTGCCCACAGTTACATTACAGTATTAATTCTACCACCTGCACTGCAAACACCGGCAATGGCATTCCCTTAACAACAGTTCTAGAGCTTTTGGACCAAGCAAAGACCATCGGATTCCTGGTTTGAAATTCCATTAATCTTTTGAGTGCCAGAGGGGTGTCAAGCTCTGGCACTCAATGGGTTAATGTTCAATCTGAACTTTGACATCAAGATTATGCATTCATTGAGACCAGCGTATACAAACCTGAGGCCATCCAGCTACTGAGGATTACACTTCCCATTATCTCATGAACTGAAATCCAAACGTTCATTCCCTGCACAGACTAATCTATAATCACATTCTACACTAACACTGTTAACGGAAAAATCATTAGAATCTAACATTAATTTTAGGTTTGTGGCTTACATATTACCTTAATGTATCAGTTTATTGTTTTGCTGCAGAAGCAGTGAATTGTAACAGAAAAATTAAGTAATCTGGCCGCAGATAAACTGCTAAACTTCTTCTTTACAACAGATTGCAAAACCTAATTTGATCCCTGACCCTCTTCTGCTGGTGTCAGGAGGTGGCCAAATTCAATCCAGGAGACATAAAAAGGCCAGATTTGTTAGATTCCTGTCATTAATACACACTTTAAGTGATGGTAACATACTAAGGGGATTATGAACTAAAGCATGATAAAGAGGTGACCAAGTGCAGAGGACTTCTCCACTTCCTATGTTATTCTATAGAGCCTATACATTAAGATCTCCAAGGCTGGACAAATCTTAGTGCATAGTCTCCACAGAATAGCATAGGGATTGGAGAAGTGATATCACTGGAGAAGTCATCTCCACTTTATCACCTCTTTATCACGCTGACAGTGTTCATAAATTTCTAGTTACGCTGAAATTATCTAATGAAGCTTACCCCTCCCACCCTTTTACCCCCCAAGCATAAGCTACTTCCTCTCCGATCTGAAAACTGGTCATTGGACTGGACCGATCGCAACAAGGGACAAACTTCCCTCTGTCGGCATAAGGAAAACTCTGCTCTCCTTGACAGAGGACGACAAGTATTTCCTATCACTGACTGAAGATTGTCCCTCTTCGTGAGCCAATGTCAGATCTATGCCAAAGAAGTCTCACATCGGGAAATTATTATAATTTCAGCGTATCTAGAAAGTTATGTACATTGGCAACATCGTATATGAGTAGTAACAACTATGAAGAACAATCGTAGCTGACTTTCTAATCAAACTATTTTAACAGTTTAAAAACTATTCTGTTGTCTGAATTCAACTTTTGCATCTAACTTGCGTCAGTGCTAAAATCACAAGTACCGTATAGGAATAAAGTAGATCTGAGTGATGCAGACAGCAACCACTGCACGGTTTACTTTTAAAAGGTCGCACGCAAAAAGAGCTTCTATGTCGCCATTTTTATTAAAAGGATAGTAATGTCAGAAAAAAAGTATTAACTATATGGTAGATACAATTAAAAGTGAGTACTTGCACTTATTCGTATCTCTCAAACCGTTATGGTTTGAGAGATAAAGGAAAATAAAGTTCTCTGGTCCCTCCCCTTTCTGCTTGACAAGCTGTCAGAAGAATATTCTGGTCACGCGACCAGATGTGGCTCTTCAGCAGCGCCGATATAACGATATCTAAAGACAAATACTTCATTAGAGCGGTCTACAAAGTGTGCCTGGTTTGCAAGCACGCTTTGTAGACCGTTCCAATTAAGTATTTACTTCTTAATAGTGTGATTTCAGTTCTGCTGAAAAGCCTCTCTCTGGTCAAATGACTGTAATCTGCAGCTGTCAGCTAGATGGCAGACTTGAGTAAAACAGCCAGGAAAATTTAACTTTAGCAAGTTATATCTCTCAAACCATAAAGGTTTGAGAGATAAGACTTACATTGATGTTAATCTTTTTTAATGTCTACAATATTAAATCAACTTAAAATTAACCATTACTATCCCTTTAAGAAGACATAGTTAATGTGTCTTGTGGTCACGCACTCTTTTGCGTGCGACCTTTTAAAACGATACTCCACTGCACCACCCCCATCTGCCCATCACACTGAGGATTTATGTCCCACTGTGCAAGCCTCCCGATTGTCTCTCTGGACGGCTCCCTAGTGACATTATTCTCAGTTGGTTCGGTCTCATTTTCTTCACATCTTCTATATAATTTGAAACATTGCATATTATCCCTTTAATTAGTTTAACAGAATGACTTCTAGGTAGATGTCCTTCATATGCCCCAATGTAAGTCTATACTTTGTTCGATTTTGTGTGCGCTGCATTGGAAAGGTGTTGTAGTCTATAAATGGACAGTAATTAAAGGGATAGTAATACTTGGATTAAAGTGGAGGTTCGAGTCTTCTTTATTTTTTTATCATGTAGCGCTATATTTCAATACTTGCAGTTTTGTAGTTCAAGCGCTATTCAATCTGAAAGGATCACCCTCCCACCTCTTTCCCCTGCGTCACTCTGCCTCTCAGTCTGGTCCAGATGGTGAACGGTGAGGGACAATCTTCAGTAATTAAAAGGAAAATCCTGCCCTCCTTCATCAAAGGTTTTCCTTATACTTACTGTGTGAAGTTTGTCCCTCGACTGGATTCCAGATCTGATGGGAAGCGGCCAGAAGGGGTGGGAGGGGGATCCTTCAGGATTGAATAGCACTTGAACTAATTAATAAACTAAGTATTGAAATATAGCGCCAAGTGTAAAAAAAAAAAAAAAAAAAAAGAAAGAAAGAAAGACTCGGAAATCAACTTTAATACGAGTATTACTATCCCTTTAACTGCTCCAATCAGTCCTCAAGGAACCATTACATGCTGGAAAGTAACAAAGTTAATAATACTGGAAACACGTGTCCATCACGCTCAGCCCATGCCATATCACCCTTGTTGATTCAGAACAAGGAAGAAGAAAAAAATATATTTAAAGCCATTTCAAACTAAGCCCCAAGTTGGTAAAAAAAATGTTACTTCCTGACTCCAAAAAGACAGTGAGATATTTCCATAAAACATCTTATCTGCTTTGACACCGACAGTCATAATTCTCAGTGTTCTCATTACTTTTTTGAAAGTAACTGCAAAATATCTACAAATACAGCATCCAAAGCGAAATAATTCCATAAATTTGCTGCCCTTAATGTAAAAAATCCATTCATTTGTTTAAGCTAAACCGCCACTCCTGTATCGCAAAGGAAGAACTTTTTTTTTTTTTGGTGGAGCTCTTTAAGTAAATAGTTTCATACAGATTTCACTGTTTGTACAAACAAAATCGGGACATCTCCCTCTGCCTTTCTATACAACTTGGAGATATCACTGCTTGTACACACACTGGCAAAGCTGGACATTTCCCTTTTCCTATCGGGAACTAATGTAGAGGCTAAACGCGGTCAGCTATAGCAGATCATGTAGTAGGAAACATAGTTCTTTCTTCTATACAACTGGCCCTCAAACCTGAGACATGACTCAAGCCTTTTGCAGTCAAAATCTGTTGAGGTCCACAGTTTGACTAAAATCAGGGGAAAATGGAGCTCAGTAAATACAGGCAACAGTGGATATTATGCAAAATATGGTGTACATTACATTGCAGCAGAACTGGTCAGAGATGCTCAACTCATAACGAGGCTACCATAGAATTGGGCATGCTCTATATGAATTATTGCATACCCAAGGTACAATCTCTCTTAGCCCACTAGTGCCAGGCAATTCCTCTATGAGCAAGAGCCTCTGACCAATTCTTTTGCATATGCAAATTATCCAAAGGAGCTGGTCACCCTAAGGAAAACAGTGGAATCCAGTAGTGGACCCGCTGCTCACAGTGTCTAGAAAGATCAGCTGCACCTCAATGACTGAGGCCCAACAAGGACAAAATGTTCATCTTAGATTGTGGATGGAATGCCATTGCGTTGTAATGCTTTCAATACCACTCTGGAACTCAAAGGATTAAGGCCAAAAGTGCTATTTATGCTTTGACGCCCACTAAAACTTCGTTAGAAACGATTAGTCCTTTTAAGAGTGAGTAAGCAGGAATATATTCCCCTGGCTGATTGCTCAGTACAGTTAGAACTCCCAGCTGTGTGACAGCTCCGCAGGCCCAGAGGCAGGAAGGCCAAGAGGAAATTCCATTGTCAGTTCTCGGAGTTTTGCTGAAACCAACTATTTTTTCCAATAACAAGAGGAGGAGGAGAGAACGGGAATTATGTTGTGTTTGCTGGGGAAAGAAAAAAAAAAAAAAAGCTTCCTTACCTCATATCTTCGAGCAAATCGCATTCCGCCTGATGCTTGGCTTGCAGCTTTGTCATCTGTTCGGCTTGAATGTTTTTCAGCTCTTGTGTAACTTTCACCTAAAAGTTACAGAGAGGAGATTAAATGAAATGACATGCAGGAGGATTACGGACACACTCAGCAACAGGTGGAGCTGCTGTTTTTACAGCGGGATTAGTGCAGGCCCAACAGTTTTAACCTTCAGAGTGCAAGCATATTGCAAAGCACTCAGAAGGGTTAAATCCTTGATGACTAGGGGCAAGTGCAACACATTGCAAAGCAACTCTGGCCTTCAGAAGGTTAACCTTTTGAGTGCCAGAGGGGTATGCAACGCATTGCTTTGCAATGCGTTGCATACCCTTCTGGCACTCAAAATTTAAAGGAGTGATTTTTTTTTTTTAATGATAAATGGTAGTATAAGGCTTTTCCTGCTAACTAATAAAAGAATATTGGGGGGGGGGGGATATAGGATTCCAAAGTTATTAAAGTTCAATATTTTTTTTTTTTTTTTTTTTTTTTTAACATTGCAAGGATTGTTTGATGTCTAAACAGTTATCCTTTGCATCCTATGGGTTATGTGAGTCACAGACTACAGTTCTTCATAGAATGTGACAGTGACAGCTTTATCACTTACTAACAGTATGCTTGGTGATGACTGTTCACTAACACGACAGAGCTGTGGTGGACCCTTGTTTTAATCAGCAGGAAGAGACATAGAAGACTGGTGTACAACAGGTGTCTCTATGAATTTATAAGTCATGTCACCAAACTTTAAAAGTGGCCCCTGTCACATTGATTTTTTTTGTTTTTAACCCCATTTGAAAATTTCATTCAAAATTGCCTATGTGTTGGGTTAACCAAAAATCCAGCAGATCTTTAGTTAGGAAGTAATTGCGCTTCTTTCTGGGAAGAGTGAAAGGGAAAGTATCCTGGCAAAGGGCTTAATCAGCATGAAACATTACTGAAAAAGCTTCATTAGCATATGCAATATTACTGAAAATCTTAATTGGCATATGAAAATGTCACAGGTACAGCAATTAGCATACAATCCAGAGTATGAAGTCTAACATGAGAGCGAGAGCAAGCGAGAGAGCGAGAGCGACACAATTTTTAACAAAGCCTTCAAATATGTAAACCTGAATCAAGGTGACTGGTCTAGTTTATACATTTCCAGACATATTCATTTAGTTGCATTGTTTTTCCTGCACACATCACAAAACTTTACATTTTCCAATGACATGCCAGGACTTTAACCCCTTAAGAACCAGCAGTACGGGGAAGTACCTTCCTTTAAGGACGGCTTTTAAAGTGTTAGTAATGGCCCATAAAAAATTTTTTTATAGATTTGTAGAGGCTAAAAAAGAATCTTATTGCCACAAACCCCATCTCTCAAACCGCTATGGATTGAGAGATATTCACAATAAAAGTTCCCCCCTCCCTCCCCTTCTCCTGGTGTCAGCGTCTAGCTGACAGAAGGAGATCCCAGTCCTGGTACCAGCCGGTGGCTCTGCAGCAGAGCTGAAATCCTGTTATTAGAAAATAATTACTTCATTGGAAAGGTCTACAAAGTGTGCCTGATTTACAAGCGCACTTTGTAGACCGGTCCCATGAAGTAGTTCTTTTCTAATAACAGGGTTTTGGCTCTGCTGAAGAGCCTCATCGTGTCGGCTGACACAGATCTCCTTCTGTCAACTTTACAGCGGACATCAAGAGAAGGGGAGGGAAGTGAGAACTCTGATTGCCAATATCTCTCAAACCATAGCGGTCTGAGAGATGGGGTTTGTGTCAATTATAATCTTTAAATCTATTTAAAAAAAAAAAAAAAACTGTTATGGGACATTACTAACACTTTAAAATATGCCGTCGTGCAGGAACATGTGACCTGTTATGTGTACCGGTGAGCCAAGCAGGGGTCTCAGAGATACCGCTCTGGTCTTGGAGTGGTCAAATTCAGACCCCATTTCTTACTTACAGACCTCCACCAGGAGAGGCATGCCAGGACTGTCACCTGTCCTTAACCCTTTGAGTGCCAAGTGGGTACATTGTACGAGTTTGGACAGCTGTACCCGCTGTGCCAAGCTCGTACGATGTACCCACTAAAATGCGGTCACTGCATGAGCCGGTATAACCGGCATGCAGTGGCCGCATTTTAAAAAAAAAAAATGTGGGCAATCGTGGGGGGACATGAGGATCACTCCTCATGTCTCCCCTGTTATTGATCTCCCAGCCGATCGCGCTGGGAGATCAATAAAGGAAGAGGAGAAGCGCAGCTGAAGCGCAGCTTCTCCTCTTCCTTCTCTCCTACCCGAACTTCCGGGTAGGAGTGGGCGGGACCGGGGGAAGCCTCCCAGCGTCATCAGTGACATGTCACTGATGACGTTGGGGAAGTTTCCCCGGTCCCATTCACTCCTACCGGTGGTAGGAGTGAAGGGCAGGAGAGCTTCTGCTCTCCTGCAGTCGCCAAATTGGTCTCCCAGCCTATCGGCTGGGAGATCAATTACTTGGGGGACACCAGGAGGGGTCCTGATGTCCCCCACGAGGTCTGAGTAATTAAAAAATGAAAAAAAAAATTAAAAAAAAACGCTAAGTAGCCCTGTGAGTGCCGCAGGGGTCCCCAGCACATTGCTTTGCAATGTGCTGGAGACCCTTGTAGCACTCACAGGGTCTTTTCTTTGGGGTTTTTTTTTTTTTTTTTTTAAAGACCTCATTGGGGGGATCAGGGGGGATCCTGATGCCCCTCAATGAGGTCTATTATTAAAAAAAAAAAAAAAAAAAATTTTTTTAACCCTGTGTGTGCCACAGGGGGGGTCAAATGCACCCCCCCCCCTCCTGTGGCACACACAGGGCTTCTATAATTACTTTGTTACTAGAGATTGTTGGGGGGCCATCAGGATTGGTCCTGATGGCCCCCCAACAAGCTCTGATTACAAAGTAATAATAAAAAAAAAAATTAACCCTCTGAGTGCCAGAAGGGTCCAATGCATTGCTTTGCAATGCGCTGGAGACCCCTTTGGCACTCACAGGGACATTTATTTTGATTCCTTTTTTTTTTTTTTTTTTTTTTAAGACCTCGTTGGGGGGAATCAGAGGGGTCCTGATACCCACCAATGAGGTCCATAATAAAAAAAAAGTAAAGAAAAAAAAATTAACCCTGTGTGTGCCTCAAGGGGGGCCAATGCAGCCCCCCTTCTGCGGCGCACACACAGGGCATTTCTCATTACTTCGTTATCAGAGATTGTTGGGGGGCCATCATGATTGGTCCTGATGGCCCCCCAACAAGCTCTGATTACCAAGTAATGATTAAAAAAAAAATTAACCCTCTGAGTGCCACAAGGATCCAATGCATTGCTTTGCAATGCGCTGGAGACCCCTGTGGCACTCTCCGGGTCCCCTGTTTGTGGACATATATATATATTTTTTTACTAAGACCTCATTGGGGAGGGATCAGGGGGTCCTTATGCCCCTCAATGAGGTATATAATAAAAAAAAAAAAAATTAAAACACAAATTAACCCTGTGTGTGCCACTAGGAGGGGAGTTCAATGCCGACCCCCTTCCTGTGGCACACACAGGACTTTTTATCAACACTGGTAGTCACAGATCTCCCATACACACTATCAAACACTGCCCCACCATCCTTGCTCCTCTGCTCATACCCACACACACTGCCTAATCCCTCACCCTCCCACATACTTTGTTACACTTGTAGTCACAGGTCCGCACGTACACCGGCTGACGCCCTAGCTTCTTTCATCTGTTAGCCATAAAATCACACATACACTGTTTGCTTTACCATTTCTGTTTCACTGGTAGCTACGCTCCTGTAGCGTAAATTGGTATGTCAACCCACAGCAGTGGGGTACCATTTTTCTTAGGCTGGCAAGAAGTCCTCCTAGGAAATCCCACGCCATTGAACCATTTTAGTATCTTTGAAGTGACTGATGTGTAAAACAAAATTTTATTTTTTCCTGTAGCACCACATTCTGGAAATAGTTGTGCCAACTAACTTAGGGGTAAAAAGGCAAGTGACCCCTCATTAGATGCGGCAGGTTGTCTTCTTTCCAAAATGGTATGGTTTATCTACCTTTTCTTCAATTCTGAAGGTGTTATAGTCATTTTCGTACAGGCAAGTCAGGTTTGAGAAAATGTTAGAAACATCAGAGGTTGTAGTAGGTGTAGTTTTCTACTTCTAGCACCCCCTAAGGTAGGTCAACTCATACCAATGGGGTGTCATTTGACTCCTAAGAGCACTAGCAAACAAATGCAGTTGAAAATTCCATGGTTTTCACAGCGCTCCATACATTTGAAGGGGCAGAAATGTAAAAAAATGCAATTTTTTTCCTATATCGCCTCCTTCTGGAAACATTTATGCACACCAGTATTGGGGTAAGAAGGCAAGTGACCCCTCATTAGATGCGGCAGGTTGTTTTCTTTCCAAAATGGTATGGTTTATCTACCTTTTCTTCAATTCTGAAGGTGTTATAGTCATTTTCGTACAGGCAAGTCAGGTTTGAGAAAATGTTAGAAACATCAGAGGTTGTAGTAGGTGTAGTTTTCTACTTCTAGCACCCCCTAAGGTAGGTCAACTCATATCAATGGGGTGTCGTTTGACTCCTAAGAGCACTAGCTAATGAATGCAGTTGAAAATTCCATGGTTTTTACAAAGTTCCATACATTTGAAGGGGCAGAAATGTAAGAAAATGCCTTTTTTTTCACTAGCGCCACCTCCTGGAAGCATTTGTGCATACCAGCCTTTGGGTAAGAAGGCACGTGACCCCTCATTAGATGCGGAAGGATGTTTTCTTTCCAAAATGGCATTGTTTCTCTACCTTTTCTGCATATCTATTATGGTTATAACCATTTTAGTGCAAGCAGATAATTTCAAAAACAAAAGTGTCAGGTTTACGTACGTGTTCCTAGCACCCACATATTCTATGTTAACCCACACAAATAGGCTACCATTTTTCTCATGTTGGTAGCAGGTACTGAATACAGCAGGAAATGTTATGGTTTTCAAAGATTTTAGTATCTTTGAAGTGGTGGAAATGTAAAAAAACATGTATTTATTCCCATAGCGCCACCTTTTGGAAATATTTGTGCACTTCAGCCCAGGGGGTAGAAAGGCAAGTGACCCCTCAATTGATGCGGGAGAATGTCTACTTTCCAAAATGGTATACCTTTTATACCTTTCCTTCATGTCTCTAACAGTTATGGACATTTTAGTACAAGCCGCCATTTTCGAAGAAGCAAACAGGTAGGTGTAGTGATGTGCTTCTGGCACCCCTAAGGTAGGTCGACTCATTCCAGTGGGGTGTCATTTTTCTCCTAAGAGCACTAGCTAATGAATACAGTTGGAAATGCCATGGTTTGCACAAATTTCAGTACATTTGAAGGGGCAGAAATGTAAGAAAATGCCTTTTTTTTTCATTAGCGCCACCTTCTGGAGGCATTTGTGCTCTCCAGGCTTGGGGTAACAAAGCAAGTCACCCATCAATAGATGCGGCAGGGTGTCTTCTTTTCAAAATGGTATGGTTTGTGTACCCTTTCTTCACTTCTGTAGTTGTTATAACCATTTGTGTACAGACAAGTAATGTTTGAGAAAATGTTAGAAAAATTTGAGGTTGTAGTAGGTGTCATTTTGCACTTCTAACGCCCCCTGAGGTAGTTAAACTCATACCAATGGGGTGTCATTTTTCTCCTAAGAGCACTAGCTAATGAATACAGTTGGAAATACCATGGTTTGCACATATTTCAGTACATTTGAAGGGGCAGAAATGTAAGAAAATGCCTTTTTTTTTCATTAGTGCCACCTTCTGGAGGCATTTGTGCACTCCAGGCTTGGGGTAACAAGGCAAGTCACCCATCATTAGATGCGGCAGGGTGTCTTCTTTTCAAAATGGTATGGTTTGTGTACCCTTTCTTCACTTCTGTAGTTGTTATAACCATTTGTGTACAGACAAGTAATGTTTGAGAAAATGTTAGAAAAATTTGAGGTTGTAGTAGGTGTCATTTTGCACTTCTAACGCCCCCTGAGGTAGTTAAACTCATACCAATGGGGTGTCATTTTTCTCCTAAGAGCACTAGCTAATGAATACAGTTGGAAATACCATGGTTTGCACATATTTCAGTACATTTGAAGGGGCAGAAATGTAAGAAAATGCCTTTTTTTTTCATTAGTGCCACCTTCTGGAGGCATTTGTGCACTCCAGGCTTGGGGTAACAAGGCAAGTCACCCATCATTAGATGCGGCAGGGTGTCTTCTTTTCAAAATGGTATGGTTTGTGTACCCTTTCTTCACTTCTGTAGTTGTTATAACCATTTGGGTACAGACAAGTAATGTTTGAGAAAATGTTAGAAAAATTTGAGGTTGTAGTAGGTGTCGTTTTGCACTTCTAGCGCCCCCTGAGGTAGTTGAACTCATACCAATGGGGTGTCATTTTTCTCCTAAGAGCGCTAGCTAATGAATACAGTTGGAAATGCCATGGTTTGCACATATTTCAGTACATTTGAAGGGGCAGAAATGTAAGAAAATGCCTTTTTTTTTTCATTAGTGCCACCTTCTGGAGGCATTTGTGCACTCCAGGCTTGGGGTAACAAGGCAAGTCACCCATCATTAGATGCGGCAGGGTGTCTTCTTTTCAAAATGGTATGGTTTGTGTACCCTTTCTTCACTTCTGTAGTTGTTATAACCATTTGTGTACAGACAAGTAATGTTTGAGAAAATGTTAGAAAAATTTGAGGTTGTAGTAGGTGTCATTTTGCACTTCTAACGCCCCCTGAGGTAGTTAAACTCATACCAATGGGGTGTCATTTTTCTCCTAAGAGCACTAGCTAATGAATACAGTTGGAAATACCATGGTTTGCACATATTTCAGTACATTTGAAGGGGCAGAAATGTAAGAAAATGCCTTTTTTTTTCATTAGTGCCACCTTCTGGAGGCATTTGTGCACTCCAGGCTTGGGGTAACAAGGCAAGTCACCCATCATTAGATGCGGCAGGTTGTCTACTTTTCTGAAATATATAGTTTTATATAGTTATTCCACTGTTTTAGGGTAGTTTTACCACAAAAACCCTAGAATGCGCATATTAGTTTATAAAGTTGAAAATGTCATTTTGCGCTGCTGGTGATTAGGGCTCTACGCTAGCCATGGACGTAGGTAAAACTATACAAATTTGGTATTTTTTTTACTCAGGGGACTCGAGGCTTTTTCAAATAATTGAAACTTTTTCAATCAAGGTAAATATTTTTGATACATAGTATGTGATTTTAGCAAAATGAGTAAATTTTCACTTTTTTTTGTCATTATGACATCATAGCTTTTTGCACGATATAAAATTCTCTTCATGTAAGGTATCACAAGAAAGCTCAATTCGTTCTGAAAAAAACAATATATAGTTTTCCATATGTAACTAAAAATCCCCAGAGGAAATCAAGCCTAAACGGAAGGATAGCAAAAATGTTGAAAAAGTGTCTGGCCTGCAGGGTTCAGGAAATGGCCCGAGCCTCTGGCACTGAAGGGGTTAACCGTGGTGGTGGTGGTGGAGGGGGGGACTTTGATAGTCCTGGCATGACCTACTGCCCTGTAACACTTTCCATAAAAATAAATAAGAACATATGCTGCACCTGGAGAAATTGTGAAAGAGTTGCCCCAAATATACCATTTTATTTTTATTTTTTTTTTTTTTTTACTGTGGACTTTTTAACCCTTTGAGTGCCAGAGTGGTACAGAATGCATTGCAAATCAATGCATTCTGTACCACTCTGGCACTCAAAGGGTTAACCCCTTAGATTCTAGAGATGTCTTAATTTCTAATATCCAAGGGGTTAACTTCAGTACAGTATTTCTTTAGGCCCCATCTGGCACTCAGAGGTTTAAAGAAGAGGGGGTGTGCAACATCAAGTCTCGGTGAGCTGCGTGCACCTCTTAACCCTTTGAGTGCCAGAGGGGTACGCAACACATTGAAAAGCAAGGTGTTGCGTACCCCTCTGGCACTAAAAGGGTTAAAGGGTTACCATGTCACAATGATCAGTTCCACACATAAGACACATTTCTTCTTCCACAATAATCTGACCACTCAGTTAAAAGGATAGGAATACTATATTTCAGGTTGTGCTCATATGGTTAAAAATATGAAGGAGAAGAGACCGACTCAATTCTCCTGTGAATAATGTAGTACCTTGCCCATCCTGTGGTCTGTATTCAGTGTCTGTGGTACACGTGAGAGTAAGAAACTACTTCAGCTAGCATACACCGCCCATTTGTACAACACACTTAGGATTTCGGTCATGCTATATCTACACAGCGATATCACCTAGTTGTAGAGGAAGGCAGAGAGAGAAGTCCTGCTTCTCTGTGTGTGTGCAAGCAATGAAATCTCTAAAATGTTCAGAAGGGCAGAGGGAGAAGTCCTGCTTGTCTGTGTGTACAAGCAATGATATCGCTAAACTGTAGCATATTATCGTTCCCTCGAGGACTGATTGGACTTTACTGCTGACACAAGTCCATCGGGCGCAGAAAACAAATTGGTGAAGGTACTACATTATTCCAAGGGAAATTAATTAGTTCAGACTCATTTACTTCATATCTTTATTATATAACCACAACTGTAAACATGGCATTAAAAAGGAGCAGTAAACTTTTTTTTATGAAAAAAATATATATTGTAGGGATTTTCCTATTGAGTAAAATAAGGGTACCTCCCACTGCCGGGAGATTTATATTTCCAGAGTTATTACAGTTTAAACCTATGTTTTTTTACGTTAGCAGTGCCCTCTAGTGGTCAAATTCTAATTAGATTTCCTGTTAGATTCTAATGGAGAGGAAAGTCAGAAAAGTCAGAGACATACAGTTCTCCATAGAATGTGATAGTTCTAACTGACAGGAAGTGACAGTCCATTTCTATCAGGAAGTAAACACAGTAAATTCACTTCCTGATTATTTGAACGGTTATAAATCCTATAAAATAATTCGCTAAAACACGTGTAACGCTGCAGTCTTGCGCAGTAGAGACTGCCCGCGCCGCGGCTGATACAGAGCTCCAGCTCTGTACAGCAGTGGCGCGGGCAGTCTCTACTGCGCTTGATTGCCCCACGACCGGCTAGCAGTGGCACTGTGGCCCGTGTAACGGGCTCTTCAACTAGTTTTGAACAAAACATCTGACAGCAGTGGGAGTGACCTTGTTTTATTCAGCAGGAAATGCTCTGTAAAATATGTGTTTTCATATTAAAAAAAAAAAAAAAAAAAAAAAAGTTTACTGCTCCTTTAATATCCTTTAAGTGGGTTTGTTTTTTTTTTTTTTTTTTTTTGTTTTTTTTAAAAATATAAATAAAAGTGGTCAAATGGAAACCAACAGGAGGCCCCATGAACAAAAAGGCTCCAATGCCCGCTCTTGCATTAAAATACAGGCAGGCAGCAAGATTGGGGAATGATGAAAGGCCGCATGGGGCTCAATATTGAATATTTACACTCAGCAGGTAACTGTAGAGCTCAGTACACTGAATGGAATGCAGGCTGCTTATGTAAGCACTGACCGCCACTAGCGTACAAACACAATGGGGAGGACACTGACACTTGTCTGACCTCCAGAAAAATGCCAGAACACACAAGCGTACACGATTACAGTGCAGAAAGTTACATTTCATGTTTTTACTCCTCTGGAAAGATGCACAAACTTGCACAAAATTGCAACCGAATCGAGGATAATTTTCACTGTCATGCCAATTCTGCTTCAGTACGGATCTGCTTGCCTACAGCCCTTGTGGTCCTTAACCCCTTAAGGACCAGCGGTCCAGGGAAGTCATCTTCCCTTAAGGACTGATTTGATCCTTGCCGATGCGCCAGTACACGTGACCTGTCACGCGTACTGGCGTGCTGCTTTGGGGCCTAAGAGAGACAGCTCCAGTAGAGCGCTGTAAATAAAAGGTATGTGACGTGCTATGACCGTCACTGGTCCTTAAGGGTATAAGGACCGCGACGGTCATAGCACATCATCTGGTCCTTAAGGGGTTTATACTTTCAGTGCTGGAGGGTTACTCAACACATTGCTCTGAAAGGGTTAATACTATCTGGGATCCTAAACATGCAATACCTTGGAGAAATCTTTAGCATCCTAGAGCTTAAAGTTACAGGAACAGCTTACAATAACCCTTTCAGTGCCAGAGCAAAGGAATGTATTGCATACCCCTCTGGTATGAAAGGGATAAAAGTAAGGTTCGAACGGTATTGCACCGTACATAGGTTTGATTTTTTTTTTTTTTTTTTTTTTACCCTCCGATGACCAGAGGGGGTGTTCAACACTTTCCAAACATGTTTGGTACTTAGAGGGCTCAAATAAGCTCCATATTTCTATTGTGGTCACTAGGTAGCATTGTTATCCGTTTTTATGGAAAGATTTTATCTAAAACCAAAGTAATTTTGAGACAAACCAGCTTGCACCATAGGTGACAACTAGAAAGTCCTCCAAATTCAGATAAACCTCTCTCATCACCCTGGCATTCAAATGGTTAATTTATATGTCTATATATATCTATATAGGATTATTCAAATTTAACTTCATATTCTTCTTGAAAAATCGAGTTAAAAGTGTCCCCCTTTCCATCACGTCATGCAGAGCTCATGGAAAGCCGGTCGCTTGACCAGACGGATCACAACGAGGGAGAATATTGTGTTTGTCGGTATAAGGAAACCACTGCCCCCCACTTGACGAAAGGGGGCAGTGTTTAGAGGGACAGGGTTTTTCGTTTAAGGACACAATATTGTCCCTCCTCACAATCTGTTCGGACCGGCTTTTGGACCTCCGAATGACGTGATCAGGGGTGGATTGTTGGGGAATACCAGCCCAAGCATTATTTTTTTTTTTTTTTTTTTTTTTTTTAAACAGCCCATTAGCTGCACCAACGTCCCTATCAACACCCCCTTGTGGTCCTTGTGTGGCATGGAAGAGCAGGCGCCAGGATATTATGTAATATCCTGGTGCTCTGCATTAACCCTCTGAGTGCCAGAGGGGTACGCAAAGCATTGAGTTTTGCATCCCTCTGGCACTCAAAGGGTTAAAAAGGAACGCGAAGGCTGTCACAGAGAGTGCCTGTGCCAACACAGACCTCTCCTTCAAAATATTGTGGGACGGTGAGGAGAGATCCTCTGATCTCCCCCACCGGCCCATGATCTAGCAGCCCACCAGGGGATGCCCGATCCCCTGATAGGACAATCTGCCCATGGACGTGATGGAGAGAGGAGGCAAGGGTAAACTTTTAAAGTGTTAGTAATGTCCCATAATTTTTTTTTTTTTTTATAAATCTGTACAGGGTCTCTTTAAAGGCACCATTTAAATATATGTGAATGTTTGTGCTCTGTTGTGCAGCTGGTGCCTATGAACGAGATGTTCAAAAAGTCATCATAATGAAAAAAATTGTTGGATAATGCGTTGGTGGTAAAAGGAGGACAATATTTTCAGAAATAAATCCGTCACATTTGTAAACTTTATAAAGAATTAAAAATGACTAAGATCTTGACGAATGTTGCCCTTAAAAATAGTCTTCGATTTTGTCCTTTGAAATGACAAATTGCTTCTCACTCCTGCTAACAGTACTTCTCAAAGTTGATGTCATTTTTATTTTGGCAGAAAAAAATTACGTTATTCAAACAAAACAAACAAATAAAAAATATGACGTTTAAATATTTTTTTCTGAAAATACCTCACAATAGGAAAATGTATATTAAACCACATCCACTTTTAAAACTGCCTTTTCCCTTTGGCGGAGATGGAGGAATTGGATGCAAAAAATGACGGCAACATGTCGGAGAATAGACTGCCTTGGTGTAAGAACTTTTTTATTCTGATTACATACAATTTCAGTTACCACCACTTTCTCGCCTTAAAGGGACAGTAATACTTCAGTATTACAAATCCCTATATTAAAGCCCTAGTAAAAAAAAAAAAAAAAAAAAAAAAAAAAAAAAACGTATTGCCCCCAGTGTCATCTCTCAAACCTTTATGGTTTGAGAGATGAACGCTTCTAAAGTTGCCCTCTCCCTCCCCCTTCCCCGTAGTCAGCATTTTAGCTGTCTGCAGGGAACAGAGTCGTGCGACTTTCAAGTGGCTCTGCAGCACAGCCTGATCGCGTTAACTAAAAAACAAAACTTTCACCGAAATGGTCTTCTACGTGTGCTTGGCTTGCAAGCACACGTAGAAGACCGTTTTAGTGAAAGGTTTTTTTTTTAGTTAACGAGATCGCGGCTCTGCTGCAGAGGCACCTGATGATCTCTGACCGGATTTCCCTGAGTCCGCTAGAATGCTGACTACGGGGAAGGGGGAGGGAGAGGGCAACTTTAGAAGCGTCCATCTCTCAAACCATAAAGGTTTGAGAGATGACACTGGAGGCAATACGTTCTTTTTTTTACTAGGGCTTTAATATAGGGATTTGTGATACTGAAGTATTACTATCCCTTTAAGTCACACTTCCTGACAGCAAACAAACAGCCACAATAAACCTGAATGTATCATAAGGGACACCACCCTTTATCAGACTGTAAACTGAAACAGCAGTAAACTATAACAAAGAGTAAATGCAGAAGGGGAGAAAAAAAAAAAAGGAAATCAATAGCAGACTACGGTTTAAAGGACACCTACCTAGGAAAATATGATAAAAAGCCACTTCCCCTTTTTGGACCACAGTAGCGTTTAAAAAGTGCACCTGCTGGTTCCGAGAGTTACAGAAAAAAAACATTTAGAAACACGTAAGACGCAAAAGGAGAAGTAATTTCTTGGGATATGTTTAATCCCTCGCTCAATTTCAAGAGTCGCTCAAACTGTTAAACTCAACCATATGTTATGTCCAGTGTCCGGAGAACAGATCATAAAATAAATAAAAATGGAATGCTCTTAATTGCACCTGTTTTATCCAATTCTCTTACTGAAGAGCAACCACACATGGCATGCTGGGAGTTTTTCTAGCAAAAGCTATTTTTCCAGGGTGATTGCAAAGTGTAGATATTTATCTAGGGATGTAATTAGATTCTGAGAAAATGAAATGCGTTGTGAATGTTGGCACTTTTTGTGAGTCTAGTCTAGCACAATTATAGAGTCTGTGAAAAGTTAAAAGGGAAAAATACAGCTGTAGTTCTAAAGAGAGCGTCACCTCAAATAAAAATTGCAGATTATTTTCTAGTTACATGGATAAAGATATAATAACATTTGTATCTATGGGTGTGTTGTCTTGGGGTTTCTCCCGTCTGCGCTCTACATCTCCCCGTTATGTTTCATTCCTTATCTCCCCATTTCTGTATTTTCCAAACAGCATTGCGAACAAAATGAGTTTGCTTCACACACTACTGGTCCTTAAGGGGTTAATGAAGCTCAAGGTTGTACTGCTACCAAAAGGTCAGCCCTTTGAGTGCCAGAGGGGTGCTGCGTTCTGTACCCCCTTTGGCACTCAAAAGGCTGAGTTTTTAAGCCTACTCCACATTCAAGCAAAGTTGTTTATCCCTTTGAGTGGCACTCAAAGGGTTAAATTAAAAACTAGTGAATATTGCACGGCATTGCCTATTCGATTGGGTGAGCCATGCACTTCAGGTCTCTCGCTGCAGAGATTTTCACATGAACGGGCAGCATCTCCATGCAGCCCCGGAAGAGTACCAGAAGGAGTCTGTGTATGTAGGTACAGGGCCGGCACGCTCAATACTTTAAACGAGGACCTGAGTGCCCATCAAATGTTAAATAGATACGCTTTGTGAAGGATTGGCACTCGATAGGAACCTTTTCTTACAAATGTATTTAGAAAAAAAATTTCAGCGTTTCGGTTCCAATTTGAGCCTTGATAAAGGATAATGTTGGAGCCGAAACATCGATAATTTTTTTTCTAAATACTTTTGTAAGAAAAGGTTCCTCTTGAGTGTCAGTCCTTCACAAAGTACACATTGTATATAATTTGTGAATGGCTAGAGCATGTAGGAAGTTAGGCAGTTTTTAATCCTCATTTAAATCACACACACTTCGGATGACAAGCCAACTGTGATATATTGTCAAGTCCGTCCTATAGGAGCAAAAATGTTGTTGAGAGTTGAAAAAATTAACCTCTTAGATGACAGAGAAGTCTACAATTAATTCTAGAATTTAATGCGTTAACTTCATGCTCACACAAAGACACAAGTGCCTTTAATGTCAGAACACTTATCATGGAAGCAGACAGAAAGGGGGAAAAGTGTCTGGGCATGCCGAATTCTGGCTATGTATGACTGGTTGAGGTCCACGCGGACCATCCAGTTATTGAATTGTTCCAATATTCATTACAAAGAGCCAATCACTCACTTGGCTGAAGAGCCCGCATGGCATCACCACAGACAACGGTATTTAACATCAATACTGTAACTTCTCAGCAACCATCAGTAGCCAACATCAGCAGCAACCATCACTCGTTGTAGCTTGTTGCATTTTGTGTGATTGTCAGCTGACCCAGACACTCACTCAAGTGAAGGGCTCAATAGAGTTCTACTTTTCAGCAACTATGCACAGTTTATCTGTTGCTGCATATGAACTATGCCCAAGGGCCCTATGTTCCAAAGAAAAGTAGAGTTATTCTTGTGCAAATTAAAGGGGAACTCTCAACTCCCACAAAGTAATAACTATTTCATTCTTTGTCCCCAATACAGGTTGAATTGTTTTTTTGGCAAGACGTCACATCAGATCTCACAGCTCTGTGCCGCAGGCTGTCAATCTTCTCCTCTCCCCATTGTGCCTCGTTCCCTCCTCGTCTGACGCTGGAATCCTCCATGTGACGCTGCAGCTCTCCCTCTTGTCAGTGAGAGCTCACTGGGTCACAGAGGACTCCAGTGTTAGACAAGGAGGAGAGAACAAGGTACAGCGGTGGAGAAGAGGAGAAGATTGACAGCCGTGCAGTACAGAGCTATGAGGTCTGATCTGTCATCTTCCAAAAAACATTCAACCTGTATTGGGAACAGGGTGGATAAAAATCAATTTAAAATAAATAAACTGATTTTTTTTTTATTTAAATAAAATTTATTTTAATGAAATGCTTTTGGAGATACATTATATTTTAAACGTTATTCAGCATGAAATAGAGCTTAGTTATGTACCTGAGGCTGTATAGACATGCAATTATTTTTATGTTATATTTTATTATATGTTCCAAATATGAGTGATTAATCTATTAAACTAAAAATCAGTTCTGATATTGCTGTTTTACTAAGTTGACAGGTTATATTCTAAATATGACCTTCACCTGGTTGCAAATATTGATGGTTGTAACAATCAGCAAGAATGAGTTTTTGCATTTAAAAATCATGATTTAAATCAAGTTTTACTGACTAGAGATTTAAATCGACTTGATTTAAATCAAACCCACCCTGACTGGGAACAAAGAATGAAATAGGTATTCTTTTAAAGGGATAGTAATGGTTAATTTTAAGTTGTTTTAATATTGCAGACATTAAAAACAGATCATCAATGTAAGTTATCTCTCAAACCATTATGGTTTGAGAGATATAACTTGCTAAAGTTACCTTTTCCTGGCTGTTTTACTCAAGTCTGCCATCTAGCTGACAGCTGCAGATTCCAGTCATTTGACCAAACAGAGGCTCTTCAGCAGAGCTGAAATCACGCTATTTAGAAATAAATACTTCATTGGAACATACTACAAACTAGGGCTGCAACTAACGATTATTTTTTCGATTAATCGGATAAAAAAAAAACAATATGCTAATTTTTCATTATTTAAAATGATTTAATGAACAAACGGAGTGTTAATTACAAACAGCAGAATAAAAAAATTTATACATTTAACATGCGTCATTGTTATTATTTTACTATGGGGTCTATGCACCTCTCTCCCCCCCCCCCTTGTGCCTCTCTTTCTCCCCCATGTACTTCTTTCTGCCCCTTGTGCCTCTCTTTCTCCCCCCCATGTACTTCTTTCTGCCCCTTGTGCCTCTCTTTCTCCCCCATGTACTTCTTTCTGCCCCTTGTGCCTCTCTTTCTCCCCCCCATGTACTTCTTTCTGCCCCTTGTGCCTCTCTTTCTCCCCCCATGTGCCTCTTTCTCCCCCCATGTGCCTCTTTCTCCCCCCATGTGCCTCTACTTCTTTCTGCCCCTTGTACCTCTTTCTCCCCCATGTACTTCTTTCTCCCCCATGTAACTCTCTCTTTCTCCCCCTTGTACTTCTTTCTGGCCCCTCGTGCCTCTCTCTCCCCCATGTACTTCTTTCTGCCCCTTGTACCTCTCTCTTTCTCCCCCATGTACTTCTTTCTGCCCCTTGTACCTCTCTCTTTCTCCCCCATGTACTTCTTTCTGCCCCTTGTACCTCTCTCTTTCTCCCCCTTGTACTTCTTTCTGGCCCCTCGTGCCTCTCTCTCCCCCATGTACTTCTTTCTGCCCCTTGTGCCTCTCTTTCTCCCCCCATGTACTTCTTTCTCCCCCCATGTGCGCCTCTCTGCCCCTTGTGCCTCTCTTTCTCCCCCTATGTACTTCTTTCTGCCCCTTGTACCTCTCTTTCTCCCCCCATGTACTTCTTTCTCCCCCCATGTGCGCCTCTCTGCCCCTTGTGCCTCTCTTTCTCCCCCCATGTACTTCTTTCTGCCCCTTGTACCTTTTTCTCCCCCATGTACTTCTTTCTGCCCCTTGTACCTCTCTTTCTCTCCCCCTTGTACTTCTTTCTGGCCCCTCGTGCCTCTCTCTCCCCCATGTACTTCTTTCTGGCCCCTCGTGCCTCTCTCTCCCCCATGTACTTCTTTCTGCCCCTTGTGCCTCTCTTTCTCCCCCCATGTACTTCTTTCTGCCCCTTGTGCCTCTCTTTCTCCCCCCATGTACTTCTTTCTGCCCCTTGTGCCTCTCTTTCTCCCCCCATGTACTTCTTTCTGCCCCTTGTACCTCTCTCTTTCTCCCCCATGTACTTCTTTCTGCCCCTTGTACCTCTCTCTTTCTCCCCCATGTACTTCTTTCTGCCCCTTGTACCTCTCTTTCTCCCCCATGTACTTCTTTCTGCCCCTTGTCCCTCTCTCTTTCTCCCCCATGTACTTCTTTCTCCCCCCTTGTGCCTCTCTCTTTCTCCCCCATGTACTTCTTTCTCCCCCCTTGTGCCTTTCTCCCCCTTGTACTTCTTTCTGGCCCCTCGTGCCTCTCTCTCCCCCATGTACTTCTTTCTGCCCCTTGTACCTCTCTTTCTCCCCCCATGTACTTCTTTCTGCCCCTTGTGCCTCTCTTTCTCCCCCCATGTGCGCCTCTCTGCCCCTTGTACCTCTCTCTTTCTCCCCCCATGTACTTCTTTCTGCCCCTTGTACCTCTCTCTTTCTCCCCCCATGTACTTCTTTCTGCCCCTTGTACCTCTCTCTTTCTCCCCCCATGTACTTCTTTCTGCCCCTTGTGCCTCTCTTTCTCCCCCCATGTACTTCTTTCTCCCCCCATGTGCGCCTCTCTGCCCCTTGTACCTCTCTCTTTCTCCCCCCATGTACTTCTTTCTGCCCCTTGTACCTCTCTCTTTCTCCCCCCATGTACTTCTTTCTGCCCCTTGTGCCTCTCTTTCTCCCCCCATGTACTTCTTTCTCCCCCCATGTGCGCCTCTCTTTCTCCCCCCATGTGCCTCTCTTTCTCCCCCATGTACTTCTTTCTGCCCCCTCGTGCCTCTTTCTCCCCCATTGTGCCTCTCTTTCTCCCCCATGTACTTCTTTCTGCCCCCTTGTGCCTCTCCCCCCTTGTGCTTCTTTCTCCCCCATGTGCCTCTCTCTCCCCCCCATATGTGCCTCTCTCTCTCTCTCTCTCTTTCTCCCCTTGCACCTCTCTCCCCCCTTAGTACCTCTCTCTCTCTTTCTCTCTCCCCTTAGTACCTCTCTCTCTCTTTCTCTCTCCCCTTAGTACCTCTCTCTCTCTTTCTCTCTCCCCTTAGTACCTCTCTCTCTCTTTCTCTCTCCCCTTAGTACCTCTCTCTCTCTTTCTCTCTCCCCTTAGTACCTCTCTCTCTCTTTCTCTCTCCCCTTAGTACCTCTCTCTCTCTTTCTCTCTCCCCTTAGTACCTCTCTCTCTTTCTCTCTCCCCTTAGTACCTCTCTCTCTTTCTCTCTCCCCTTAGTACCTCTCTCTCTTTCTCTCTCCCCTTAGTACCTCTCTCTCTTTCTCTCTCCCCTTAGTACCTCTCTCTCTTTCTCCCCTTAGTACCTCTCTCTCTCTTTCTCCCCTTAGTACCTCTCTCTCTCTTTCTCCCCTTAGTACCTCTCTCTCTCTCTTTCTCCCCTTAGTACCTCTCTCTCTTTCTTTCTCCCCTTAGTACCTCTCTCTCTTTCTTTCTCCCCTTAGTACCTCTCTCTCTTTCTTTCTCCCCTTAGTACCTCTCTCTCTTTCTTTCTCCCCTTAGTACCTCTCTCTCTTTCTTTCTCCCCTTAGTACCTCTCTCTCTTTCTTTCTCCCCTTAGTACCTCTCTCTCTTTCTTTCTCCCCTTAGTACCTCTCTCTCTTTCTTTCTCCCCTTAGTACCTCTCTCTCTTTCTTTCTCCCCTTAGTACCTCTCTCTCTTTCTCCCCTTAGTACCTCTCTCTCTCTCTTTCTCCCCTTAGTACCTCTCTCTCTCCCCTTAGTACCTCTCTCTCTTTCTCTCTCCCCTTAGTACCTCTCTCTCTTTCTCCCCTTAGTACCTCTCTCTCTTTCTCCCCTTAGTACCTCTCTCTCTCTCCCCTTAGTACCTCTCTCTCTCTCTTTCTCCCCTTAGTACCTCTCTCTCTCTCTTTCTCCCCTTAGTACCTCTCTCTCTCTCTTTCTCCCCTTAGTACCTCTCTCTCTCCCCTTAGTACCTCTCTCTCTCTCTTTCTCCCCTTAGTACCTCTCTCTCTTTCTCCCCTTAGTACCTCTCTCTCTCTTTCTCCCCTTAGTACCTCTCTCTCTCTTTCTCCCCTTAGTACCTCTCTCTCTCTTTCTCCCCTTAGTACCTCTCTCTCTCTCTTTCTCCCCTTAGTACCTCTCTCTCTTTCTCCCCTTAGTACCTCTCTCTCTTTCTCCCCTTAGTACCTCTCTCTCTTTCTCCCCTTAGTACCTCTCTCTCTTTCTCCCCTTAGTACCTCTCTCTCTTTCTCCCCTTAGTACCTCTCTCTCTTTCTCCCCTTAGTACCTCTCTCTCTTTCTCCCCTTAGTACCTCTCTCTCTTTCTCCCCTTAGTACCTCTCTCTCTTTCTCCCCTTAGTACCTCTCTCTCTTTCTCCCCTTAGTACCTCTCTCTCTTTCTCCCCTTAGTACCTCTCTCTCTTTCTCCCCTTAGTACCTCTCTCTCTTTCTCCCCTTAGTACCTCTCTCTCTTTCTCCCCTTAGTACCTCTCTCTCTTTCTCCCCTTAGTACCTCTCTCTTTCTCCCCTTAGTACCTCTCTCTCTTTCTCCCCTTAGTACCTCTCTCTCTTTCTCCCCTTAGTACCTCTCTCTCTTTCTCCCCTTAGTACCTCTCTCTCTTTCTCCCCTTAGTACCTCTCTCTCTTTCTCCCCTTAGTACCTCTCTCTCTTTCTCCCCTTAGTACCTCTCTCTCTTTCTCCCCTTAGTACCTCTCTCTCTTTCTCCCCTTAGTACCTCTCTCTCTTTCTCCCCTTAGTACCTCTCTCTTTCTCCCCTTAGTACCTCTCTCTCTTTCTCCCCTTAGTACCTCTCTCTCTTTCTCCCCTTAGTACCTCTCTCTCTTTCTCCCCTTAGTACCTCTCTCTCTTTCTCCCCTTAGTACCTCTCTCTCTTTCTCCCCTTAGTATCTCTCTTCCTCCTGCCCGCCCGCATCATCACGCGCCACTGCGGGCCGTGATGACATACATACAGAGAAGGGGAAGAGGGCAGAGGCACCGGAAGAGAAGTGCTTGCTGCCAGACAGTAACGATCAGTCCGCTGGCAACAAGCGCTTCTCTTCCGGTGCCTCTGCCCTCTTCCTCTTCTCTGTCTGTATGTCATCACGGCCCGCAGGGGCGCGTGATGATGCGGGCAGATGGATCTTGTCATGCTGACACTGGCGGCGGCAGTCTGGGGCTGCAACTAATCAATTATGAGAATCGTTGACAACGATTCTCATAATCGATTTTTATCGATAATATCGATTAGTTGTTGCAGCCCTACTACAAACTGTGCTTTCTAGCCAGGCACACTTTGTAGACCATTGCAAATTAAGAATTTATCTTTAGATATCGTTATATCGGCACTGCTGAAGAGCCACATCTGGCCAAGTGACCAGAATCTGCTTCTGACAGCTTTACAGCTCGTCAAGCAGAAAGGGGAGGGACCAGAGAACTTTATTTTCCTATATCTCTCAAACCATAACTGTTTGAGAGATGTGAATAAGTGCAAGTACTCTCTTTTAATTGTATCTATCATATAGTTAATACTTTTTTTCTGACATTACTGTCCCTTTAAGGCAGGTGAGAGTTCCCCTTTAACTGCACCACAGGAGATGGAAAAAAAACAAACAAACATTCTCATGGATTTAATCCTTGGAGTGCCAGATGTATCCAAGCATTGAGGTGTTAAATAGTGCTTTTGTCCCCTAGGAAGATCTCAAACTCTTTGAAACAATATACATCTTGAGACTTCTTCTAAGCAAGGGGTTAAAATAAATGGGAATTTTGAAAATGTGAATTTGTCCCCAATTTCTTTCTCCAATAATTCACTATTTTTTTTTTCTAAGTCTTCAAATGCCAAACAAGTACACAAGGCATTCTGACTCAATTTTTCGCATCCTTATTTGGCATTCAAACTGTTAAAGACCTGGATCCCAACAATGATAAAGATCTGAATTATAAAATCAAGTTTTAGAAGAAATTTATTGCCACAGACAAAGCAATTTGGGGGGGGGGGGGGGGGGGAAGTTCTCTTTTCTCTTTAACTTAACCATTTAAGTGCCAAAAGGCTAACGTAATACAAACATCTGTGCAATGCAATGTATATGGCCCTAGCCCTTCTCTGAGCAAACTGCACGTATGTCCTCATATTTCAAATGCCTTTTGGCCATAACCTTTAGCACGTGGAAAGTATGGCATGTTAGGCAAGAACCTAAGTATTATGCTACTGAAAACTTAAAATAAACAGTCCCTTTTAATCGGTGTGACCAAATATTGATTGAAGCAGACTATGACATCAGCGTGCCCCGCCCTGGATGATGTCAGCTCATGCAGGAGGATAAAGAGATTTCATGATAATTACCAGCTCAACAACTACATGTTTATCTTACAGGGAGACATAATACAATATACTTAAATAAAAAAGCACCACGATGATTTAATAAAGTCCAAAGGGCTACTCTAAAGTGTACCTGCAGTGTTAGAGACAGCGGGCATAATTCAAAAAGGAAAAAAAAAAAAAAAATGTAATTTTGGAGCAAACCAACTGTACAGGTGGGTGTGTTAGCCCTTTCACCTCTCTGGCACTGAAAGGGTTATCATTCTACATATTTAAAGGGGGGGGGGGGGTAAAACCCTTTGGGATCCAATGAACTGCAAGGCAATGTGCTAGAAACCTCTCTGGAATTAAGAGGGTTAAATTGACCACTGAAATGGGGATTTGGGGAATTTTCATTTCCCCCTATGCTCCAGGATTGTACTTTACACCCTCTGTGGCTGATGTACTAAGCTGAAAGATTTCTGGAGCAAGCCAACCACACTAAAAATGGAGAAATGCAAATCAACTTAATTGGGGATTACACAAATTCATTAAAAAGAGGATTTTAGTCTTACCTGTTAAATCCTTTTGTCTTAGTCCATACAGGTTACTGGTAACTCTGGGTAGGCGATCCACCCCTTTAATTGTAGGCAGGAACAATTCTAGAATTGTATGCAGGGGGTGAAGCCTACCTTCCCTCCTTGGCTGCAGCTAGCCAACCAGCTCCAGAAAGATTTGACTAGATAGTGAGAAGGAAAAGAAGACTCCTGTGAGCATGACCCCGAAGGACTGCCAGTCTGCCACAGGAGAGCCAAGCATGGTCCCTTGACAGGCTGGGAGACCAGTAACCTGTATGGACTAAGAGAAAAGGCTTTAACAGGTAAGACTAAAATCCTCTTTTCTCTGTTGTCCAATACAGGTTACTGGTAACTCTGGGATGTCCAACCATTGAGTTTCCCAGAGGCGGGAAGGAAGGCAAGGACCAGGCGCAAGGCCCCCAAAGTCACCAGAACAGATATGAACCATCAGATCAGAGATAGCACAACAAACAATGAAGTGTCAACGGACACTGAACAGGGGTAACAACACCCCAAGAACTGTCACACAGCACACTGAACTAGAGCCAAAAGGGCTCAGAAGTGAAGGACGCACCAAGAGCATCCTAGACAGGCAAGACTGCCTCCAGGATCTTCCTCCCAAAGCTGGCGTCAGCCAATGCCAGCACATCAACAGTGTAGTGCTTCAAAAAGGCGTGCACCGATGACCATGTGGCCGCCTTGCACAACTGATCAGTGCAGGCCTTATTCTTGTAAGCCCAAGAGGCCCCAATAGATCTCTTAGAATGAGCAGTGACCTGAAAGGGGACAGGCTTCTTTCTCAGCTTGTAAGTCTTACAAATAGTGGACTTGATCCAAGACAAAACAGTCACTTTGGATGCAGGTCTTCCTGCCCTAGGAGCCTCAGGAATGACGAAAAACGCGTCAGATTGCCTAACAGACTCAGTGTGATGTATATAAAACTTGAGACAACGCACCACATCTAACAAGTGGATATCCCTCTCCTTTTCAGAGGTGGGGTCAGGGCAGAAAGAGGGCACCACAATTTCCTGATTGATGTGGAACTCCGAAACCACCTTAGGGAGAAATTCCAGAGAGATGCGAAGCAGCCTTGTCCTTGTGAAACACCAAAAAGGGCGGTTTACAGGACAGAGCATGTAACTCTGCGACACAATTGCCAGGAGCAGCGCCCTGGAAGAAAACATTGACATCAGGAAGGATGGCAATGTGCCTCTGAAAGAAAGAGAGAGCAGAAGTCTGAACCTTAAGGGAACGCAAACTGAGGCCCTTATCCACACAGTCCTGCAAAAAGGCCAGGACCGTAGTCAGATCAAATTCCTGAGACAGGTCCTTATTGGCACACCAAGATAGGAAAGTCGACCAGACATGATGGTAGATCTTGGAAGAAACAGGTTTGCGGGCACTGAGCATAGTAGCCACCACACCAGAAGAAAACCCTTTCTTCCTCAATACTGAGGATTCAATTTTCAAGCAATCAAGCCTAGACGATTAACATCCTCATTCCACAGGTAATCATGTGGAAGAAGATCCAGATGGCAAGGGAGTTGGAATGGCTCCACCAGTGACAGATCCAGAAGCTCCGGGCACCAAGCTTGGCAAGGCCAGTACGGAGCAATCAGAATGACTGGACAACGCTCCAGTCGTAATTTCCGTAACACCCTGTGCAACACTGGGAAGGGAGGAAAGATGTAGGCCAGAAGGAATAACTAACGAATGGACATTGCATCCACTGCCAGAACTAGAGGGTACCACCATCGAGAGCAGAACCTAGGAACCTTCCTGTTGTGTCTTGTCACCATCAGGTAGATGTAAGGAAGATCCCATTTCTGAACAATGAGGGTTAACACCTCTGGGTGCAGCTCCCACTCTCCTCTGTCCACTGTGTGTCGACTGAGGAAGTCCGCCATGACGTTGTCTATGCCAGGAATGTGCACTGTGGATATGGCAGGAACGTATTCTTCTGCCCAGGACAAAATAGCCTTGACCTCTAACAAAGCGGCGAGACTTCTTGTTCCTCCCTGCTTGTTGATGTAAGCCACTGCCATGGCGTTGTCGGACTCCACCCGGACTGGACAGTCTTCCAGCTGAGATGTCCAATGAGAAAGGGCATGAAATATCGCCCAAAGCTCCAACAAGTTGATGGGAAGGAATGATTCTTCAAGAGACCACCGACCCTATGCACTCAGACGAACCAGGACCGCTTCCCATCCAGAGAGGCTGGCATCCATCGCCACCGTGGTCCAGAAGAAAACTAGGAAGGACTTGCCCTTCAGCAGATTGGAGAGGTCGAGCCACCAGGACAAACTCAGTTCCACATGAAGAGGAAGTGACACCGACATCTTCTGAAGGTCCGGCCGACCACTGCACACCTGGATCACAAATCGCTGGAGTTCCCTGGTGTGTGCCATGGAAAACGGAACAGCCTCTATGGTGGAAATGAATTTCCCCACGAGAGATGACAGCTTCTTGGCTGGAACGTCCATGAGAAACACTATGTTCTTCTGGGTATCGAAGAGGAGGCCCAGGAAGACCAGACGCTGGGATGGGACAAGATCTGATTTGTCCAAGTTGATGATCCACCCGTGATGGGCAAGAGCATGAATGCACTGCTGAACCTGCTGATGAAGAAGTTCTGCAGAAGAGGCTTTCAGAAGAAGGTTGTCAATGTATGGAGTAACTCTGATGCCATCTCGGTGGAGGACGGACACTAAGGCTCCCAGGACACAGTTGACGACCTGAGGAGCTGTCGTCAGACCAAATGGAAAAGCTGAGAACTGAAAATGTCCCCGGTCGCAGGCAAACCGGAGGTACTGTCGGATCTCTGGATGAATGGCAATGTGTAAGTATGTGTCCTGAAGATCCAGAGATGCAAGGAATCCCCCCCCCGGGGACATGGCAGCAATCCCCGTCCGTACAGACTCCTGGTGATAATGGGTCCGGATCACAAAGGAATTGACATCCTTCAAATCCAAAATGGGACGACAACCGCCGTCCTTCTTGGAGATCACAAAGAGGTTTGAGTAAAAACCTGTACCGCTGTCCTGAACTGGAACCGGCTCCAGAAAGTCCTTCTCCAGAAGAGTCTGAACAGCTCCGTCAAACACTGGAGATCTGCCCAGAGTAAAAGATGCAACTTACTGGTCTTTCACACTATTGCCTTGAATGAACGTGCCAATGCCGCCATAGCCCAGCAGCATACCTTTAACCCCTTGGTGACAAGGACTTGCGTAAAAGACTGGAAAAAAAAATATTCTCTTTTTTTTTTTTTATTATTAATTTATTTATTTATTTACAGGGACAGGATAAAAAGTATAAAGGTTCTCTCAATCCTCCCAAGTGTCCTTTTTAACCCCTTAATGAGTGGCCAAAGCAGCTCATGGCCAACAGTTAAGAAACACAGGATTTTTTTTCTCTTTTTCTTCCAATGTATTCACGATATGCCAAGAATGTCCCTTAATAATGGATGCAAATACATGTAGCTCCAATTAAAGAGATAATAGGATTTTAGTCTTACCTGTTAAATCCTTTTCACTTAGTCCATACAGGTCACTGGTACTCTGAGAGGCGTAAGTCCCCTTTAATAGGCAGGAACAATTATGCAAATGATTTGCAAGGGGCGGAGCCTCCCCTCTTACTTAAGCCACCTTCTGGCCAGAGCCACTCATATTGATTTGAGACCCCAAGAACTGACCTCAGGTAAGCAAAAAGAAAGACTCCTGTGAGCATGCCCGAACGGTCTCCCACTGAATGCCACAGGAGAGCCAAGACTGGTCCCTTGACAGGGTGGGAGACCAGTGACCTGTATGGACTAAGTGAAAAGGATTTAACAGGTAAGACTAAAATCCTATTTTCACTGTCGTCCAATACAGGTCACTGGTACTCTGGGATGTACAAACATTGAGCTGATCCAGAGGCGGGAAGTAAGGCAAGGACCAGGCGCAAGGCCCAAGTCACTAGAACTGTTATGACCAGTTGATAACATAGCCCAAACTGTAAGTGTCAACGGACACCAAACAAGGGAACAATCCCTGAACTAACACAGCACACAGAACCAGAGCCAACCGGGCTCAACAGTAAGGAAGCACTAAGGATCACAGAGCGGAAGACCTACACAGGCAAGACTGCCTCCAGGACCTTCCTTCCAAAACTGGCATCAGCCGAAGCCAGTACATCAACTCGATAGTGCTTAGAAAAGGTGTGCACAGAGGACCAAGTGGCCGCTCTGCACAGTTGATCAGCAGAAGCTTGATTCTTGTAGGCCCAAGAGGCCCCAATAGATCTGGTGGAATGGGCAGTCACCCGGAAGGGAACATGCTTATTCCTCAACTTATAGGCTTCATGGATGGTAGCCTTAATCCAAGAGGCAATGGTAACTTTGGAAGCCGGTCTTCCTGCCCTAGGCCCCTCAGGAATGACGAATAGAGCGTCAGACTTCCTGATAGACTCGGTGCGATGAACATAAAACTTGAGGCAACGCACCACATCCAACAAATGGAGATCTCTTTCCTTGTCAGATGAAGGATTAGGGCAGAAAGAGGGAACCACAATCTCCTGATTGATGTGAAACTCAGACACAACCTTGGGTAAGAATTCCTTGGTAGTGCGAAGCACAGCCTTATCCTTGTGGAACACCAGGTAAGGAGGTTTACAAGACAAGGCCTGTAACTCTGCTACCCGGCGTACTGACACAACAGCCAAGAGGAAGGCCATCTTCCAAGTCACAAGACGTAACGGAATGGAAGCCAAGGATTCAAACGGTGGTCGCTGAAGAACTCCCAGCACCAAATTGAGATCCCACTGGGGAGCAGGACTCTTAAAGGCAGGTCGAACATGAGTCACACCCTGGAAGAAGACTTTCACATCAGGAAGGACAGCAATCCGTTCCTGGAAAAACACAGACAAGGCAGAGGTCTGAACTTTGAGGGAACTCAGACTGAGCCCCTTATCTACACCGTCCTGCAAGAAGGCTAGGACAGTGGGAAGATGGAAGTCAAGAGACAACTTCTTGTCAGAGCACCAGGTCACGAACGTTGACCATATGCGATGATAGATCTTGGAAGACACAGGCTTACGAGCACTGAGCATCGTCGAAACCACAGAAGGAGAAAAGCCTTTCTTAGCTAGAATCGAGGATTCAACCGCCATGCCATCAAATGGAGAGAGTGAACATCCTCTTTCCACAGATACCCCTGAAGAAGCAGGTCCGGACGAGCTGGAAGTGGGATTGGATCCTTCACTGACATGGCCATCAATTCCGGGAACCAGGACTGGCGAGGCCAGTTTGGAGCAATCAGGATGACAGGACAACGTTCCCTCTTCAGCTTCTGGATAACTCTGACCAATAGAGGAAGAGGAGGGAAGATGTAAGCCAGGGAGAAGTCCCAAGGGATCGACAAGGCATCCACTGCTAGAGCCAGGGAGTCCCGCAACCGGGAGCAAAACACCGGAACCTTCCTGTTGTGTCTGGTAGCCATCAGGTCCACCACAGGCATCCCCCACCGCTGAGTGAGCATGTGAAACACCTCTGGATGAAGAGCCCATTCTCCGCTGTCGACGGTGTGACGACTGAGGAAGTCTGCCATGACGTTGTCCACGCCTGGAATATGAACTGCAGAGATGACAGGCACGTGATCTTCTGCCCAAGACAAAATATCCTTGACCTCCCACCAGGCGGAACCGCTTCTTGTGCCGCCTTGCCTGTTGATGTAAGCCACCGCCGTGGCGTTGTCGGACTCCACTCTGACTGGAAGACCGGTCAATTGAGACTCCCAGTGCCTCAGGGCCAGCCGGACAGCTCGAAGTTCCAGAACATTGATGGAGAGCATGGATTCCTCCAGACCCCATTTCCCCTGAGCACTGAAGCGACCCCAGACTGCACCCCAGCCCCGAAGGCTGGCATCCGTAGTGACTGTGGTCCAAGGAGGAACTAGAAAGGATTTCCCTTTCAGGAGATGGGAGAGATCTAACCACCAGTGCAGACTCGACTCGACATGAGGAGGAAGAGAAACAGACAGATGTTGATGATCTGGATGATTCTTGCACGTCTGGATCACGAATCTCTGAAGATCCCTGGAGTGAGCCATGGCAAATGGTACTGCTTCGATTGTGGAAATGAACTTCCCCACTAAGGACGACAACTTCGGAACTGGAATCACATCCAGGTCCAGAACTCCAGCCACTCTGACAGCTATCTGGTGAGCCACGTCCTCTGGAAGAAACACCATGCATTGGCGAGTGTCGAACAGGAGACCCAGGAACAGAAGCCTCTGAGATGGAATCAAGTCCGACTTGTCCAGATTCAGGATCCAGCCATGACGGTTCAGGGTGTGCATGCACATCTGTAATTGCTGGTGGAGAAGCTCCGCTGAGGAGGCCTTCAGTAGGAGATCGTCCATGTAGGGGGTCACTCTGATCCCATCCTGATGGAGCACCGCTATCAATGAGCCCAACACTCTCTGGAAGACCTGAGGGGCTGAAGTCAGCCCAAAGGGGAGCGCTGCAAACTGAAAGTGTCCCCTGTGGCAGGCAATCCTGGGATACCGCCTGCTCTCTGGATGAATAGGGATGTGAAGATAAGCATCCTGAAGGTCCAGGGAGGCAAGAAACTCCCCTGGAGACATTGCTGCAATCACAGAGCGCAGGGACTCCTGGCGGAAGTGGGAAGTCACCACATAGGCATTGAGATCTTTGAGATCCAAGATGGGACGGGCTCCTCCGTCCTTTTTGGCTACCACAAACAGGTTGGAATAAAATCCTGAACCTGTGTCCCCCTGAGGAACCGCCTCCAGGACCTCTTTGTCCAAGAGATCCTGAATAGCGTCGTCGAACAGACGCCTTTTTGTGGGTTCCTGAGAAGGACGAGTAAAATGGAACCGAAAAGGAGGAAGGGAAGAGAAAGGGATCCTGTATCCCTCTGACACCACCTGAAGAACCCATGGGTCCGCCACTGACTCCTCCCAAGTCCGGCGAAAGATGCGGAGACGACCGCCTACAGCCGGATGCGGACCCGGGTTCGGCGAGTCATGCCGAAGCAGTCTTGGAGGTCTTGGCCTTGGAGGCAACTTTGGGCCTCCAGGACTGTTTGGGCTTGGAGGAGGAGCGCGTAGTGGGAGGACCCGTTTGGGCCGAGGAGCGTGTCTCAGTCTGAAAGGAACGAAAGGACCGATTGCGTTTGGCTGGAAACTTTTTCTTAAAGACTGAGGGTAGAAGAGTACTTTTACCGCCAGTAGCCTCACTGATCATTTCTTTGAGTTCAGACCCAAAAAGCAAATTCCCCTGAAAGGGCAAGGAAAGCAAAGCCTTCTTAGAGGCTGTATCAGCAGACCAAATTTTCAGCCAAAGAGCGCGTCTAGCCACCACAGAAGAAGTGGAGGCCCTCGCCATCATGCGCACAGCATCAAAAGCAGCATCAGCAACATAGTTCTGAGCTTCAGTGATATTAGCAAGAAGCTGCAACTGTTCAGATACAGGCGCATCCTGGCGAACCGCTTCAGTCAGTCGTTCAGTCCAGGCCGCAATAGCTCTATTAACCCATGCCACAGCAAAAGTGGGGCGCATGGCTGTGCCAATAGAGGCAAAAATAGACTTAAGAGAGAGCTCTAGTTTCTTATCCGTCCAGTCCTGCAAGGCAGAGGCATCTGAGACAGCCAAAGCAGTAGATTTGGATAGTCTAGACACAGGAGCATCCACTTTGGGAGGATGAACCCATTTTGCCAGCTCCGCCTCAGGAAAAGGGTAAAGTTTGGCAAACTTTTTGGAGACAGAGGAAGATCTATCAGGATTCTTCCATGCCTCAGAGACCAGACGGGCAAGAGTAGGGTTAGTTGGAAAACAAACAACAGGCTTAGATGGCTTTTTCTGAAAAACATCAGTAGGATCATAAGTGGATTCCTGAGTCAGAGGAAGGTTGAGCGTGTTCAGAACCGCTCTGATCAGACCCTCAGCCGAAACTTCAGGGTCACACTCATAGGGGTCCCCAATGGACCTGTTAGATTCAATAACAGTACGTTCCTCAGCATCAGAATCCTGTAAAAGTTCTTCTTCAGAAGAATCAGTGATATCAGGAGCTCCCTGTGGCTTAGGCAGGGAGGTCCTGATAGTAGAGGGGGTCTGCCAGACCTGGAGAGCCCCCTGTACCTGAGAGGGAAAGAGTTGAAGCGTGGATCTGAGATCCCTAGTGGCAGCTTTAAACTCCCTCACCCAAGATGGCTCAATAGCATGGCTGGGAAGCCCAGGGTTGCTATCTTGACCAGTACAATTAGGGCATAGATCCCCCACATTATCGCCATCCAGCCCAATGTGGCAAGAGGAGCAAAACGCCATGGGGGTAGCGGACCCCCCATCCTCCTTAGACTTGGGTCTAGCCCCTAGCTCCAGTGAAGTAGACATGCTCACAGCGTCAATATACCCCACTACTAACACTATCACCCAGAAAAAGTGTTAAGATTAAAGTTTCACCCCAGAAATGTTCTAAAAACGGACTTATCTGGCCAGCGAAGGGTTAATCTGTGGAGGAGAGAGAAGGCTCGGTCCCTGCGTAGTGTACTCGCCTAGGAAAAGTACCACAAAATGGCGGCCGTCGTGACAGCCAATCAGAAACGAGCGCGACCAAGCGCTCATGGGAAATGTAGTTTTTTTTTTTTTTTTTTTTGCAAGTACCCCAAACAGTGCCCGAAGCCCCCCTGAACACCCCACATAAATAAAACACATTCCGGATGATAGAGCAGGAGCCTAGAATTAAAATGAGCCCTCTCTGAAGTTGCTGTGACAAGCGGTTCCAGAGATATGTCCCATACTGTGAATTCCCATAGAGAGTAAAGGAGCCCTTGCGTCTGAGCGGGAAAAAGCCGCGCTTAAAGGCGCGGAACACCATTTTTAATAAAGTTTAGTAAAACATTAAAAAGTGCCCAAACAAGCATGAAATACATGAGAAACATAAATAAATGAATACCCAATGCTCCAAAACTCAGAGAATAACACAGAAATTGCATAAACATGTAATAATGCAATAAAAACACCCTATGAGTGCTGGAGTGTATTAAAACTCCCAAATACAAGCCCATCAAAGGGACACTGTGGGGACAAGTGGACCTTCAGCACTCAATGGGTGACTCACCTTCCTTGCAGACTTCTGTCTTCAGGTGACCATGATAGGGAGGGAAAGAACCAGAGGTAATTTCCCCAACAGGGGAGCTGCTTAACACAAGCTGTCCCCTCATCAGGGTATAGGTCCACAGAAAATCCCTGGAAGCTGCACCAGCCACTTTGAAGAGGGCAATTCACAGCCATGGTCACCCTCCTAATGGTGGTATTCCATATTTGAATAAAAAAATAATAAAATACTAAGATGCATAGATGTTCTCTACCTGGTGTGAAGCACACCAGGAACAAATCAATATGAGTGGCTCTGGCCAGAAGGTGGCTTAAGTAAGAGGGGAGGCTCCGCCCCTTGCAAATCATTTGCATAATTGTTCCTGCCTATTAAAGGGGACTTACGCCTCTCAGAGTACCAGTGACCTGTATTGGACGACAGTGAAAGTAACGTTTCACAATAAAAGAGGCTCCAATTAATCTTCATAGTATTTGGGCCATGGAGAGTGTTATTTTAGTACCATCAGAGTTGTACTTTAAGAGTAATTGAATGATAAAGTATCACTCTTCTGTCCCTTCTACTGATGTAACACTGCTCACCTCAGAGCAGCAAGACTGTCCGGATGGATCGCAGAGAGGGACAATCTTCAGTGATCATAAGGAAAAACCTGTCAAGGGGGGCAGTGTTGTCCTTATGATCACAGTAAGAAGATTGTCCCTTGCTGCGACCTGTCCGGTCAAGTGACCAGATTCCACATCTGAGGGGAGATAACTTACACTAGGTAAAAGGGGCGGGAGGGGGATACTTTATCATTCAATTACTCTTGAACAACAACTCTAACAGTAATGAAATAACACTCCCCACGGCCCAAATATGATGAAGATTAATTGGAGCTGCTTTTAATTTTGAAACATTACTATTAACTTTAATGCTCCTATATTATGGTTCATGTAAAACTGTATATAAGTTGTGTGTGACTTGTAGTTCACAACTAAAACAATTCTTTAAATATCTCCCTCCCGTCCCCTTTACCCCCCAGCCAGTCCGGTTAGCGCAAAGAGAGGGACAAGCTTCAGTGAGTGTAATGACAATCCTGCCCTCCTTCATCAAGTGGGGGCAGGGCTTTCATTGTTCTCACAGTAAGAAGACTGTCCCTTGCTGTGACCTGTCTGGTCAAGTGATTGGATTCCACATATGAAGGGAGAAGCATCCAAAAGGCATAAGGGGCAGGAGAAGGATACTTTAAAATTGATTTACTTTTTGAACTACAAGTCACACAACGTTAAATGAACCATAATACTGAAGCATTAATTCAGAGCTACATGTATTTGCATTCATTACTATCCCTTTAAGTGCTGGACTAGGTGTGATAGTCCTGGCATGTCAAGGGTCCTTAAGGAGGATACTATCCCTCTGAGATGCAAGTCCTTCTGTCCCTCTTTCCCACCCGGGTGTCCCTGTGTTTAAGAGATCAGACTGTGCGGTGTGTATATATGTGTATCACCCTGGTGTCCCTGTGTTTAGGAGTTCGGACTGTGCGGTGTGTATATAAGTGTATCACCCTGGTGTCCCTGTGTTTAAGAGATCAGACTGTGTGGTGTGTATATATGTGTATCACCCTGGTGTCCCTGTGTTTAGGAGATCAGACTGTGTGGTGTGTATAGAAGTGTATCACCCTGGTGTCCCTGTGTTTAGGAGATCGGACTGTGCAGTGTGTATATAAGTGTATCACCCTGGTGTCCCTGTGTGTAGGAGATCAGACTGTGCAGTGTGTATATAAGTGTATCACCCTGGTGTTCCTGTGTTTAGGCGATCAGACTGTGTGGTGTGTATATATGTGTATCACCCTGGTGTCCCTGTGTTTAGGAGATTGGACTGTGCAGTGTGTATATAAGTGTATCACCCTGGTGTCCCTGTGTGTAGGAGATCAGACTGTGTGGTGTGTATAGAAGTGTATCACCCTGGTGTCCCTGTGTTTAGGAGATCAGACCGTGTGTTGTGTATATAAGTGTATCACCCTGGTGTCCCTGTGTTTAGGAGATCAGACCGTGTGGTGTGTATATAAGTGTATCACCCTGATGTCCCTGTGTTTAGAAGATCAGACTGTGTGGTGTGTATATAAGTGTATCACCCTGGTGTCTCTGTGTTTAGGAGATCAGACTGTGTGGTGTGTATAGAAGTGTATCACCCTGGTGTCTCTGTGTTTAGGAGATCAGACTGTGTGGTGTGTATAGAAGTGTATCACCCTGGTGTTCCTGTGTTTAGGCGATCAGACTGTGTGGTGTGTATATAAGTGTATCACTCTGGTGTCCCTGTGTTTAGGAGATCAGACTGTGTGGTGTGTATATAAGTGTATCACCCTGGTGTCCCTGTGTTTAGGAGAACAGACTGTGTGGTGTGTAAATAAGTGTATCACCCTGGTGTCCCTGTGTTTAGGAGATCAGACTGTGTTTTGTATATAAGTGTATCACCCTGGTGTCCCTGTGTTTAGGAGATCAGACTGTGTGGTGTGTATATAAGTGTATCACATTGCTCCACAGCAATAAAACTTATATTCTCAAGTTTAAACCAACATTAATGTAAGTTTATACATTTGTCTAAATGTTTATTTTGGGAGCATCATACCCTTTACCCATGACATGACATGTTTACATACATTGCTTTTATCGTGTGGCTCCACCTGCACATGTGATCACTGTAGCAGTGATCTCCTGTACAGAACCACCGGTGAATGGCTGGAACGGACTGCGCTACTACTGGAGTTATAGCCTCTGCACCGCAATTACAGTGTCCCAGGACAATTATTCTTCCTCCAAGGACAGAACTATGATGGTCCTGACACGTCATTTGATGTTAAGGGGTCATCCACGGCCGAAATTCCGAGTCCACGTTTGCCATGTTGGTGTTGCCCATGTGAAAGTGGTCTGATAAGCCATTATAGGAGAATGCAATGCATAAAACACAAAAGGAATGTTTGTTTGTTTTTTTTACCGTAAGGGCAGTAAAGTTGTGAAACCTGCTTCAGGATACTGTGTTTGCAAATACTGTGTTTGTTTTCAAGAAAGAAGTGGATACCGTTGTAGGTCAGAATAATTTTGAAAATGATGAGAGTTTGTTTCAAAGCAGATAGGATGCTGATCTATGGTAGGGCTTGTCCACGTTCAGTCCTCAAGGTCCACCAACAGTCCAGGATGTAAGAATTTCCCTGATTACGTACAGGCGAGAATTAGTGGCTCATTCATTTTGAAGGAATCACCTGTACGTAAGCAGGAGAATAATTAAATCCTGGCCTGTTGGTGGCCCTTGAGGACTGAACTTGTACAGCTCTGATCTAAGGAAACATCCCACTGCCTTTTGCACTCAAGAGGGGTTTATTTTATTTTTTTGTATTCACTAGGGTATTAACTGGAAATGGCTTCCACTTTTTTTTTTTTTTTTGCATTCCTCTGGATCAACAATGGAGACATGACATGGGCTGAACTTCATGGACGCATGTCTTTTTTTTTTAGGCCTCATCAACCATATTACTGTGGTTACGATGTTAGGTCTCCAATTCACTGTAAAACAAAGAGTTGGAGACCTAACATAGGAACCATAGTTACGCAGTTACAAAGCAATGCATTGGATTATTCAAGGAGTTGAAAGACCCTTTCAAAAATCAGAATTTTTAATTTAAACCTATGATAATGGGAACTGTTGTCCTACCCTGATGTAAACAGTGAAGCATAAGAATGTGCTAAAGATTCATAAGAACGCTGATGAGACATTTATTACTATTTGCAAACCAATCCATTTTGTTCCATGTTTTTATGATTTCAGCCAATCAGAAAGCAGAAAAAGATCACATAATATACACACACATTATATACATTCACACACCATAAAAACCAATCAATACTGTAGGCATTAAAAAATAATTGCATCTATGTAAGTCTTATCTCTCAAACCTTTATGGTTGGAGAGATATAACTGGCTAAGTCCCCCCCAAGGCCTTTTCAGAAAATTCAATGCTCTAGCTGACAGCAGCAGATTCCGGTCATTTGACCGGATGGTGGCTCTGCAGCACAGCCTAAATCACGCTATTTAGAAATAAATACTTCATTGGAACGTTCTACAAAATGTGCTTGCAAACCAGGCACACTTTGTAGACTGTTCCATTTAAGTATTTATTTCCAAATAGCTCAATTTAGGCTGTGCTGAAGAGCAACTGCTGTCAGCTAGATGGCAGACTTGTCTGAAACAGCCTGGAGGGGGGAACTTAGTCAGTTATATCTCTCCAAACATAAAGGTTTGAGCGATAAGACTTGCATCAATGCAATTATTTTTTTTTAATGCCTACAATATTAAACAAACTTAAAATTAAATTACTATCCCTTTAAGCTGGTTAGACTACCTTCATTGAGAAGATACAATCATCTCTCAGCCAGACAGACTCTTACCATCAGAACGGGCTGGGCAGCATTCAAACTAATCCTGGAGTAAACCAACTGAACCATATGGCACACAAAAATTCACACATTTGAAATGCGTTAGGACATCTGAAATGTGTTGGAGACCACTAGCAATCAAGGGGTTGAAAGCACCAAATAAAAGGGTAATACATTTTTACTCTGACTTTACATATACTGCAAGTGAATAAGTGTCTCAAATTTTTTTCCCCCATCGTCACCTATTTTGCTACACTTTAATGTGAGCGAGCTCCCTGGATCTGTGTGCAGAGAGCGGTCAGTAAGGGACTGTGAAAGGAGCTACATCACTGTAATGTACAAAAGCTACAATGTAAACAAGATGGCATACAGAGCACACAGTGCTGTAGGGATAGTGTTACAGTGTATCACTGTCTTGCTCTGAGTGTCGACTGACCAGAATGGTCTCTGGGAACGGAGATCAAGGAAGCTTACTTTCAAGGACAAAAAACACTCCATAAAAACCTTAAAGTAGTATAGAAAATCTGACTTGAAGAATGTGCAATGCCAAGTAAAGGGTTACTATTCCTTTAAAGTCTCTGGCCAATGAGATCGCTCCAGCTTACAGGCAGAAATCCTCTGTCATTGGAGGAGGCTGGATAGAGGGAGTGGGGCAGAGGAAGAGCGACAGACTGCGGTTACAGAGCAGGTAACCACAGTCTGTTCAGACGTACGGTGCAGGGCAATCTTTAAACATTCATTTTTGGCCAAATAGTGTTTAAAAAAAAAAAATAATAATAACAATCCTATATAATAATTCGTTAAATCGTGTGTAACGCCTGACATGTGCAGTAGACACTGCTGCGCGTGCAGCAGTCATGCGCAGTAGAGACTGCCCGCGCCGCGGCTGCTCTGTATCAGCCGAGGCGCGGCCAGTCTCCACTGCGCGTGACTGCCCCGCGACCGGCTGCCAGAGGCACTGTGGCCCGTGTAACGGGCTGTTCAACTAGTAAATAAATAAAACAAAAAATAAAGAAATCCACCTAGTCTCTATATAAACTAACATTTAACACACACTTGTATAAGGGTGATAGATCCCCCTTAACGTATTGGGTTGGCAGCAACCCACAATGCTCTCTGCCAGGGCAGGCGATAAAGAACTCCAAGTTCAGTGAAAAAAAGAGCCCAGATGCACTTCATCACTTAATATGGATATACTGTAAATCCAAAATGCAGGTTTCTCTTCTAGTGTTATGATCTCCTGTTTTCACTGAACCACTTTTTGTAACCCTTTGTGCCCCATTGGTTCTAGAACTTATTTTTTCACTTTACCTATTTACTAAAGGAACACACACCTTGAGGCAATGCACTTACAGCCTTTTTCCCTTTAAAGTGCACCTATCACTTCAAAAACAGTTTTCCATATTAATTAAAAAATAGATTTTACTTTATGTTTTTAGTCAAGATCTCTTTAAAGGGATAGTAATACTTCGTTTTCTTTATTTTATTTTGTAGGCATTAAAAAAAAACATGAACAATATAAGTCTTATCTCTCAAACCTTTATGGTTTGAGAGATATTCACAAGCAAAGTTTCCCCTCCCGCCCCTTTTACCTAGGGTAAGCTATCTCTTCTCAGATGTGGAATGCAGTCCATAGACCAGACAGATAACAGAAGGGGACAATCTTCTTACTGTGAGAACAATGAAAGCCCTGCCCCCCTTGACAAGTTTCTCAGGTTTTTCCCTTATGTTAATTGAAGATTGTCCCTCTCTGCAGTCTACCTGGGCACCTCCCTTCTGATCTGGCTGAGCAGTGTTACATCAGTAAAAGGGCAGGAGGGGGATACTTTGTCATTGAATTACTCTTGAACTACAACTGTGACAGAATTGATATAACACTCTCCAAGGCCCAAATACTATGATGATTAATTACCGCTGCTTTTATTATGAAACATTACTATCCCTTTAAGAAAATAAATGGCACCTATCACCTTTTCAGGTAGAGGTCTCCATATTGAAAGGCTTTGCATGATTATTTCTCATCATAAGAGGGGTGGGATAAAGAACAGGTTCAACCAGGTCAAGAAGTTGGAGAGAAGTAATTTTCCTGACTGGTGACTAAATATGCAGATTCATCTGACCAAATCAGAGAACAAAGCTCAGCAGAGATTCGATATTCCAATGACTAAATAGAAACACAAACTATTAACCTGATGGCAAAAGGTTTTAGGCAGTTATAAGCAGTTTAAATTGATACATTTAATGAGGCTAAAAGCTGTGTAGATAACATGTCTACATTAACCTGTGCCAGACAGGTACACAATCCACTGCAAAGCATTATTTCACTCCAAGGGTTAAGGGGTTAAATTCAAGACCCAATGGTACTTATTTTACTGTAACCATGCAGATTTGCTCCCCCCTCAAAAAAAAAAAAAAAAAAAAAAAAAATGTAGAAAAGTCGATGAATGTAATCAGTTGTAACAGAAACCTGATTCTAACACAGCAAAATTATTTAAAGTGTGTGTTTATAGATAACTCTCTGCTCCAGTCTATGTGATGGTAGTACCAGAAGCACCACAACACAAACCCAATAATTCAATACGCTGTGTCTAGGGACACCCACACCTAATTGAAAATAAATCTGTTTTCAACATGTTTTCTTGCTAAAGACCACCCTGCAGGCAACAGTACTTCAGATGATTAACTATTACAGCTCAACTTGCTGCACAGAAGCTAATTAGCATACTGTGCCTTATATTAGCACAAAATGCCACAATGTCAAAAGGATTTTCAGAAGCCGGATTTTTCAGAACATGGTTAATTCTAATGTAAACGAAAAACTTTCTAACTTCGTATCCTCATGATAGAAAACAGTAATTTAGCAAAGCAAGATAAGCATGACGTGTCTATGGTAAGAGACGTCTCACCCCTTTCTTCTGAGACTCTATAAAGTCTCGTTATTAAAACCTATACAGTCGCTACACTAAGGATTAGATATATTGTAAAGCAGTGGTTCCCAAATCTATCCACAGTGACCCCAAATAGCCCATGTATTTATGATCTCCTTACTTGTGCACAGGTGCATTTATTAAAGAGTCAGTCATTTCATTAACTAACTGTTGCACAAGCGTAGCCATTTTAAAAGATATGGCACATCAGAGGGTCGCTGAGGATATGGCTGAGAACCTATGTTTTTCAGTAGGTAAATGGGCAGATCAGACGTCCAAACTGGTTATCACTGCCAGTCAAATTCTGTGTTTCTTTCCAACTTGGGGTGGGGGGGAACTTTGTACAATGGGGTAGGAACTGGAGAGAGTCCACTCATCTTGGTGCATATTTTCCAAGAAAATGGGTTTCAAACTGGGTTCTGTGGAGTCAGGCACCCATTCAGCGGTGGACAGAGGAATAAGGCTCTGTGACTACCAGAGGTACAAGGCGGCGGTGTCCGTGTATGTGGGGGCTCTGTGACTACCAGAGGTACAAGGCGGCGGTGTCAGTGTATGTGGGGGTTCTGTGACTACCAGAGGTACAAGGCGGCGGTGTCAGTGTATGTGGGGGCTCTGTGACTACCAGAGGTACAAGTCGGCGGTGTCCGTGTATGTGGGGGGCTCTGTGACTACCAGAGGTACAAGGCGGTGGTGTCAGTGTATGTGGGGGTTCTGTGACTACCAGTGATACAAGGCGCTGGTGTCAGTGTATGTGGGGGTTCTGTGACTACCAGTGGTACAAGGAGCTGGTGTCAGTGTATGTGGGGGTTCTGCGACTGCCAGTGGTACAAGGTGTCAGTGTATGTGGGGGTTCTGCGACTACCAGAGGTACAAGATGGCGGTGTCAGTGTATGTGGGGGTTCTGCGACTACCAGTGGTACAAGGAGGTGGTGTCAGTGTATGTGGGGGTTCTGCGACTACCAGTGATACAAGGTGGCGGTGTCAGTGTATGTGGGGGTTCTGCGACTACCAGTGGTACAAGGTGTCAGTGTATGTGGGGGTTCTGTGACTACCAGTGGTACAAGGTGTCAGTGTATGTGGGGGTTCTGCGACTACCAGTGATACAAGGTGGCGGTGTCAGTGTATGTGGGGGCTCTGTGACTACCAGAGGTACAAGGCGGCGGTGTCCGTGTATGTGGGGGGCTCTGTGACTACCAGAGGTACAAGGCGGTGGTGTCAGTGTATGTGGGGGTTCTGTGACTACCAGTGATACAAGGCGGTGGTGTCAGTGTATGTGGGGGTTCTGTGACTACCAGTGATACAAGGCGCTGGTGTCAGTGTATGTGGGGGTTCTGTGACTACCAGTGGTACAAGGAGCTGGTGTCAGTGTATGTGGGGGTTCTGCGACTGCCAGTGGTACAAGGTGTCAGTGTATGTGGGGGTTCTGCGACTACCAGAGGTACAAGATGGCGGTGTCAGTGTATGTGGGGGTTCTGCGACTACCAGTGGTACAAGGAGGTGGTGTCAGTGTATGTGGGGGTTCTGCGACTACCAGTGATACAAGGTGGCGGTGTCAGTGTATGTGGGGGTTCTGCGACTACCAGTGGTACAAGGTGTCAGTGTATGTGGGGGTTCTGTGACTACCAGTGGTACAAGGTGTCAGTGTATGTGGGGGTTCTGCGACTACCAGTGATACAAGGTGGCGGTGTCAGTGTATGTGGGGGTTCTGCGACTACCAGTGGTACAAGGTGTCAGTGTATGTGGGGGTTCTGCGACTACCAGTGGTACAAGGTGTCAGTGTATGTGGGGGTTCTGTAACTACCAGTGGTAGAACGCGGCGGTGTTAATGTATTTGTGGTTCTGTGATTACCAGTGGAAGTAAGGAAGAGTGAAATTAAAAATAAATAAATAAATTTGTTTTAAGCAAGATATTTCTTGAAACAGAAGTAATATTTTTTTCCTAGTGAGAACTAGATTATAATCTGGCAAAGTTTAACTGAAAAGACATTGCCTAAAAATGTAATCCAAAGTCATGGTGCCAATGGGTATTCAGATAAAACTATGATTTATATTACATTAAGCCCTTGGATGCAAAAGATCCAACACATTGTGAAGTAACGCACTGGAGATATTTCTAGCTGTTTATCACAAGGTGGGTAACCCGAGGACCTCAACTGTTTGCTAGAGAGGATTGTCACAATAAGACCCATTGCCCCAAAGATGTGACATGTCAATAATATTGCTATGTCTGATCGGACACGATCATTCCAGAATGCAGGGGAGAACACATACACAGATAAGCCATCAGTCACTGTCCTTATCAACAGACTACTACTCATCAAGAAAAGTCCATGAACCATATTCTGGAAGCAAAAGAGGTAATGGTTTTGGTAAGTGAGGGACTTGTGGGACATGTCCTGGGGTTCCCCCACCCACAGCTACAATTCTGCAAATTAAATTGAGCGGATGTGACTGCTGCTGTAATATCGTCGAGGCAACAACATCATCTCCAGGGCTGGAAGCCTTGCCCCGTGCTGAACATTTCCACTCCATACACCCACAGGTCAGATGCTGTGTGACTTGCACATGTCATTGTGGGCGACATTAGTGGCCTACCTTCTTACCGCAGGACGCTCCCCAAGGACACTCTTGGGGATGTATTCAGAACCTAAAAAAAGTGCAATTCCGGAACCAACCAACCAACTAGAACACGGGAGGGAAAAAAATCCCCACCTATTTAAATGGGGCTTTTAAGCCACTGAATGCTAAACCAGAGAAGTCACTAGATATTAACCCTTTAAGTGCTGGAGTGGCTATGCAAGGCATTGTGTTGCATACCCCTACAGCACTCAAAGGGTAAAGTCTCTTAAAAAACCCATTTAAAATCTTTGGAACTTTTCATGACGGCGACGCTGCAGTTTGCCCCAGAATTGTACTGGTTTATCCTCCAGATTGTGCAATTACAACTCCCGTTAACCTTTGCAATGCCATGGACACTCCTCTTGCACTCAAAGGGGTTAAGTGTGCTTAATGATCAATCACTGTGCCAAAACCTTATAGTAGGAACGATCAATATCTTGACTTCCAGGCATTTGGAGACTAAGAGCAAACCAACTGTTAAAGGGGACAAAACAACATTTCAACAATTCCCATTGATTCAACAGAGTAGCAATGTGATGGACACCCCTCAGGCACTCAGACAGTTAACCGAAGCTTTCAACCTATTGATCGCACACAATGCTTCACAGTGTGTTCAATTCCTCTCTAGCACAGAAACAGTTAAAAGCCATATTGCAAATCAGCCCTGTTTTGTGTAGAAGGCCCCAAGAGCTTTATGCAATAAGCTAGGGATGAGTAACTCTGGGTCACACCAACTTAGATATAGGGAACAGACAGAACTTTCATTCAAATTAACCCTTTGAGTGCCAGAGGGGCATTCAACGCATTGCTTTGAAATGCGTTATGTACCCTCTGGCACTCAAAGGGTTAAAGTGCCCCCCAAATCAATATTCAAACAGCGATACGCATATCAATACTTGCATTATCCTGAATAAGTCCAGCTTTATTGACAAATTCAACTTGTTCCAAGATGCACAGTCAGGCCTCTATGCACCTGCGCTGTCAGTACCTTCCTGTACCTTAAAGAGGAATTTTCAGATCTTACTAAGTCAACATGCATTCATTAAACGCATGGCGACTAGCTTGGAAATTGATGTCTTTTTTTTTTTTTTTTTTTTTTTTTTAAAAGGTAAAACAGCAGATTGTAAAGAAATCCTTCCTGTTTGGGGACTGACAGGGAGGTTAGTGCGGTCTGTGCACCTGCATCGTCAGTCCCTTCCGGTGACCATATGGTGCACTGCAGTCTACTCAATGGAGACCGGGACTGACGGCGCAGGCGCACAGATAAGATGTCTGAATTGTAGCCTGGGTTCCGGTGTCCAAACAGCAAGGATTCTTTACAATCTGCCATTTTTTTAAAGGTAAGACATGGATTTCCAAGCTAGTCGCCATGCGCTTAACGAATGCATGGAGACTCAGTAATAGCTGAAAGTTCCGCTTTAAGGTACAATGCAACTCCACCAATCCAAGAAGAGACCGGGATGGACAGCACAGACGCCTCTTTGACAAGATGTCTGCGCTGATGCCCGCCTGTGCGCCTCGGAACAATTTGGATTTCTCAATAATATTACACAGTAATATGTGTATTGCTATGTGAATAATGATTTGGGTGGGTACTTTAAATGAGTGAAAGTTACGCTTTAACGTGGTCCCGTCACCTTGAACTTTTTTTTTATTTTATTTACACATTTTAAAATGAAATTCAAACTGACTATGTGTCACGTAAGCCAAGTATACAGCAGATGTCTACTTTAGGAAATATTCACACACTTCTTTCTGGAAAAATGAAAGTGAAAGTCTCCTGGTGCAGCACAGTGCTTAATTAGCATATAAATGTTACTGGTACCATAATTAGCATACGGTACCAAGTTTGAATGTCTTTAACTGTACATTTGCTGGCCTTTTGGCCAATATGATGCACAGACAGTTTTTAATGAAGTTTTCAAATAAGTAAACTTGAATCAAGGTGATAGATTCACTTTTAACCCCCTGAATGCAAGATAAGCCTGTAACACATTGCTCTGCAATCCACTTAAGAGCTCTTTAACCCCTTAAGGATCAGCGAGATCCCGTGCGTCCGGCACTTGCGGACCACGGGGCTTTTTTTTTTTTTTTTTTTTAAATAGCGCTTCCGGAGCGGCGTGCAGCCGCGACGGGAGCCCTGAACTCCATGCCGTGCCAGGACCGTCATTGGTCCTTAAGGGGTTAACAAATAAGGGCTTAAAACCCCTATTTATACTGAAAGGGAATTTATATTTATCCCCACAGTGCGCACGAGAACTGCAACACGTTTAGTTAGTACTTCCGCCTCTGTGTGAACAACACTGGTACCTCAAGGTACCACATCATTTTATTTAGTTACCTACACCAGGCTTATCCCTAAAAAGTAGATCTAAGCATTTAACCCACTGAGTGCCAGAGCAGGTATTCGATACTTCTCTGGCACTCAAAGGGTTAACACTACTAGAACAGGGATGGACAACACAATCCCCAGCTGCTGCCGGACTGCAAATCCCATCATTCTGCTCCGGCCAAAATATTTGTGATTTTGAAAGCTATCTCAAAAATCACCTATTGCTACAATGGGACGGGTCCATTTTAAACAAATTCAGTGGCAACAATTCTTAGGTGGTGGAGCTTAATTCCGATAGTAGCACAATACAGACATTCAGCAGCCACTAGAAGGAAGCAAACAGTGATCAGCATTTGCATTCAAACACATAGCCTGTTGCTGATGAAAAGTACTCGAAACATACCTCCCCACTGCCCCATCATCCATCACACGGATAACTAGGAAACAGGACCAGCAGCAGACAGCTCATCTATTCCCTATAGAAACAAGCACCATTAAATGGCTTCCAACCCTGACTGCATCGATTGCTGGAGATTTAAACAGGTCACATGACATAACTAGGTCCACAACGACTGGTCAATTTCTTAAGAGATTATATAACAGTGATTTGACAGAATGCAAAGATAGATTACTTATTGAGACAGAACTTATAAATCCCTGTATGTTAGCTCCTAAACATTTAACCCTTGGGTGCACTGAACGCTCCAGTACTTAACCCTCTGAATGCCAAGAAAGTAATCAAATGCAATGTGTTAGCGTGCGTATGTATGTATGTATGGGATTGTGGATGTGCATGTATGTAGATGTATATAACATTTTTTAATGATGCAAATGTTGCATCAATGATAGAAACATCTGGCCGGCTCCAAAAGGGACTGACAGCGCAGGCGCACGGACGTCTCTATGGCAAGATGTCCGTGCTTCCTGCTACTGTCAGCCTCCGAATAAGTCGAAAATCTTTTAAACCAGGTAACATTTCTGACGACTAGCGCTACTAAGCAGCTAGTCGCCATATGAAGACTTAATTAATATAAAGTTTTTGCGTGGTGGTAGTTCCCCTTTAAAGATATACCAGTGGTGAGCAACATGTAGATTCACAGCAAACTACAATATCCCTACCACCTGCAGGAAAGCCACAATTTTTCCCAACCACTTTATAGTTCAGACTACAGATATAGGGTGACCTCTTGGTTGCCTGTAATAAAAGGCTCAGAGACACAGTCCTGGTTACTCTATTCTGTAGAGGGAAATCTGCACCAAATATCAGGACACGCACAGATAGTCCTGGTTTCCGTTCAATATAAAGTAATATCTGCTCTTGAGGTTTCCATCCAACATAAAGGACCACTGGGTCAGCTATCAATCAGTACAGACTCAGATAGTCCTGGTGAATATCCAGGTCGGAGGTCAATCTCCTGGAAAACAAAAATGGACAGGCATAGACAGTCTTGGTTTCTGTCTAATGTAGGTTACCCTCTGAGCTGCATAGTAATCAGGACATGTTAGGTTTCTGTATAATATTAGGTTATTTCTTGAAGGCACCTTATTAGGGGGAAGGACTTCATTAGCATCCCCTTTGCCAGAATCTACTTCTCAGCAGTGTCAGAAATGCTTATGGTGCTTGTACACAGGTTCTAAAAATCAGTTCAGCGTTAAATTGTAAATATTTGTAATAAAATACTTGCTTCAAAACAATACATTCCTTTAAAAAGGTATTCGAGGTGCTGTTTCCCCTAGGCTATGTCAGGTTGGAGCAACATTCCTTTGCACTCCTGACTTCCTGTTGTATAATATTGCTCAACAGGGGAAGTCAATCTTTGGACCCTCGGCTGTTGAGGCCAAGCGCCCATCATCAACAACCAATGCTATTAAGTTATGGAAACCTTTTACACAGAAGTCTAAACAATACAGCTTTTTTTTTTTTTTTTTTAAATATATCAGAGAATCCAAAATCCACATATGTCTCAGATGCATACGTACTGTAGTTAATTGAGAATATTCTTGCCTTCAAAAGACGTAAAATAGGGCTTATTGCAGCCATTTTATGTGTAAACTAGTTGAACAGCCCGTTACACGGGCCACAGTGCCACTACCACCCGGTCGCGGAGCAGTCACGCACAGTAGAGACTGCCCACGCCACGGCTGATACAGAGCTGGACGCTCCTTCGGAGCGCCCAGCTCTGTATCAGCCGTGGCACGGGCAGTCTCTACTGCGCATCACTGCAGCACGAGCAACAGTGTGTACTGCGCATGTCGCGGCATTACACACAATTTAGCGAATTATTATACAGGATATACCTCAAAAATATGTATAACAGGTGTCTTTCATACAGCAGTCAAGTGTAGGTATATATCAGTGAGATAGCTTAGTGGTAAATACCCTGACTGCAGAGCTTGCTGGAACCTCAAGGTTGCAGGTTCGATTCCCGTCTTGGTGAACTCAGCCTTTCATCCATATGAAGTCAATAAAGGAGTACCATTGATTGGGTAATAATAAGCATGCATGGGATAGGCATAAGGCGGTCCTTAACATAAGAAAAGACCAAGGACCAAAAAAGGTTTGAGGTTGTGTGTTTTTTTACACAGTAGGAAATTGGGCAGACTAGATGGGCCGAATGGTTCTTATCTGCCGTCAAATTCTATGTTTCTATCTGTTATTCAGCTGCCAATTTGGTTAATGCCAAGAGCATGCTTTGAGTCCCACTGGGAGAAAGGTGATATATAAATACTAGTTATTATAATCATCTATATTTTATTATTTATTTCTGTGGTTTCCTGTGTATAGTGATCTCTGCTGAAGTCTGCCTGTAGATTCTCAAAGTCAGTCTTCAGGATGGTTGATGGTTTCAGGATATCCCTACTTTGCCCAGATGGGTAGTATAAATGGATCTTCCTTTGCATAATTAGGGATATCCTTAAAGGCTTCCCTTGTGGTGTGTCCCAATGACTAAGTTGAGAAATACTCCTCACAACAAAAAAATGGACTTCAGTATTCCTGAATGGCAATGGACCCATATGGCAATAGACCCTTACAATCTTATTGTAAACTACAAGAGAAAAAAAAAAAAAAAAAAAAGTACGTAGATATCTCCAATTGTGGTTTGAAGGACTAACATCCTTCTGTTGAACAAATTAAGAGATACTTATTCCTACAGTACAGTTTTCCCTTTAACCCATTTAAAGGAAACAAAGACATCTAATTGACCATCCTAAACTACTGAAAGTCCCAGGAGACCTCAAAACAATTACACTCACTCAGAGTCAATGACTAATCAGATTACAGAGGCCTAGCCTGACAGCATTCTCCTCACTAGGACAGACAATGTTATGAGACACAAAGCTCTCGCACACCACATCCCCTAGCACCAAACATATCTGAAAGCAGTAAACAAAACCTCAAAGAAAATGCATAAATCAACTAGCTTTACGACAGTCTGAGCGGAGTACAATTCTCACATGCTCTAGAGCGCAGTTCCTGAATTCAATTCTATAGTGTTGTATGCAAAAAGCAAAATACGAGTAATTGTGGCGCAACTCAACTGCATTATATGGGACATGTAGCTTCCGAGTGGTTTATTTTATGGATATTGTGCAGTTTTACCCCAGAATTGCTCAGCTGCTACTTCTATACATATATGCCATATATGTATTAAAAGGATAATAAACTTTTCACAAAAAAAGGCAACTCTGATTAATCTTCATAGTATTTGGGCAATGGAGAGTTTTATTTCAATACTGTCAGAGTTGTAGTTCAAGAGTAATTGAATGATAAAGTATCCCCCTCCCGCCTCTTTTACTGATGTAACACTGCTCACCTCAGAGCAGCAAGACTATCCGGATGGATCACAGAGAGGGACAATCTTCAGTGATCATAAAAACCTGATCATGAAAAACCTGTCAAGGGGGGCAGGGCTTTCCTTCTGATAACAGTGAGAAGATTGTCCCTTGCCGAGACTTGTCCAGTCAAGAGACCAGATTCCACATCTGAGGAGAGGCGGCTTACACTGGGGTGGGAGGGAGATACTTTATCATTCAATTACTCTTGAACTACAACGCTGACAGCACTGACTATATTATAATGCTAAAACATTAGATAACAGATCAGGTAATTGTATTTGATTATTATTATTTTTCAAAATGGGCTAAATTATTGTAACAAGGAGGACTCCAACACAAAACAAAAGGGAAATATTTCTACATCATCCCCCAAATCCAGTGGTGGCCACATATGCAGTCGCTGCAGTCTTGTTCCACTGTCTGCCAAATCTAATATTTGCTCCATGGATCCTGTTGCTTTTCTGAAGTGAACCCTGTGGAACACAATGTTAGAACCACTACTCTGACATGGTAACCCTTTCAGTACCTGAGGGTTGTACAACTTATTGCGTTGCATACCCCCACTGGCATGCAAAGAGTTAAAAATTGTTTGTAACCCCCCATCTTTTGGCTTACAGTGTTCTGCAAGTGCATATTATCTAAAGTTTAATTGCTTTGTGTGGAATTATTTTTATATTGTATCACTAGCCCTGTTTTCACAGTTCCTGACAGAAACCTTCCACAAAAATCTAGGCAGCTCACTGTCAGTGATATAAAATTTAAAGAATACAAAAAATTTAATTCTTTTTTTACATTTTTATGTCACTGATAGTGAACTGCATGAATCTGTTTATGGGAGGATTCTGTCAGGAACTGTGAAAACAGGGCTAGCGATACAATCTAAAAATAATTGCATACAAGGACAGATGTGCATTTAAAAAAAATAACTAAATAATAAAACAAATTTAAAAAAATGGCCATGAATTATTTTTAGAGCTAGTGATACACAGTTCCTGACAGAACCCTTCCACAAACACACTCAGGCAGCTCACTGTCAGTGACATAAAAATGGGGGGGAAAAAAAAAAAAAAAAAAAAAAATTAAAAATCCATGGGCAATTTTTCTTTACATACTTTGCCCACGTAGAATGCTGTCAAAATAAAATACTATTCCTTTGACCCTTTGAGTGACAGGGGGGTACGCAACACATTGCTTTTTAATGCGTTGCATACCCATGTCACTCAAAAGGGTTAAACCTCATTTACTAGCGTCAACAGGAACAGCCCAGACTGAACGCATGACGGCCACATAAACCTCAGCCACAACTCATCCCTCACACACAGGAATAATCCTGGATTACGGTTTTGGCAGTACTAAGTATAGGTACCTTTCTGGAAATGGTCACAGCTAATATAGGAACGTTCCTAAACATTTTCTTTTTTTGTCTGGCCAGGAAATAAGTCCTGGCAATAAACAGATTCCTGGTCTGTTGCTATAAACAGAAGATGATCCTGCTGTGTCTACGCTGCTCATTCTTGGAAGGACAAGAGTGTTTCACCCAGCATTGTAATCCGGACCCTGATTTACACTGCAGCCGCCATCCGACAACTTCAAAATCCAGAGGCCAGACTTCTATTACCAGAGCATACGTATAGCCAGCTGCCCTTCCACTACCAACACAAACACCTGAAATACTGCTCTGGTGCCCACATTACATGCCTAACCTGCTCCCATCAGCCAGTGCCCTGTATGTACTGACCCACATTCCATTCTCTAGCACCCTGCATTCAAGGACAACCTGTCCTCTATCTACAGGGACCAGCTGCACCTCTCTAGACTAGCGCACAGCAGACGGACCGGCTGCACCTCTCTAGACTAGCGCACAGCAGACGGACCGGCTGCACCTCTCTAGACTAGCGCACAGCAGACGGACCGGCTGCACCTCTCTAGACTAGCGCACAGCAGACGGACCGGCTGCACCTCTCTAGACTAGCGCACAGCAGACGGACCGGCTGCACCTCTCTAGACTAGCGCACAGCAGACGGACCGGCCGCACCTCTCTAGACTAGCGCACAGCAGACGGACCGGCCGCACCTCTCTAGACTAGCGCACAGCAGACGGACCGGCCGCACCTCTCTAGACTAGCGCACAGCACACGGACCGGCCGCACCTCTCTAGACTAGCGCACAGCACACGGACCGGCCGCACCTCTCTAGACTAGCGCACAGCACACGGACCGGCCGCACCTCTCTAGACTAGCGCACAGCACACGGACCGGCCGCACCTCTCTAGACTAGCGCACAGCAGACGGACCGGCCGCACCTCTCTAGACTAGCGCACAGCAGACGGACCGGCCGCACCTCTCTAGACTAGCGCACAGCATACGGACCGGCTGCATTCCCTCAAACTTGCCCACTGTTTAGAGGGACCTGCGCACAGCAACACGCCGCCCCCAAACTAGCCCGCTGCGCACAGCAACACGCCGCCCCCAAACTAGCCCGCTGCGTACAGCAAAACGCCGCCCCCAAACTAGCCCGCTGCGTACAGCAAAACGCCGCCCCCAAACTAGCCCGCTGCATACAGCAACACGCCGCCCCCAAACTAGCCCGCTGCACACAGCAACACGCCGCCCCCAAACTAGCCCGCTATACATAGAGAGCACCTGACCCTCTCCAGACTAGCGCACTGCATCCATGAAACCACATTCCTTCTACAACACAGAGCACTGTACACAGAGACCTGCTCTCTAGAAGTGGGACCGAGTACAGCAACTGCTGCCCTGTTCCACTATTCTGCACGTACATATTACAGACCACTGCAGACAAAGATATCTGGGGCAGTCTCTCCCTCAACTTCATGACATTTATTTGCACTCCACCTATTAGCTACACTCACTCCCTTGTCTGTAGAACACTATGTACACACTTGTCGCTGTATAAAGAAAGTCCTACACACAGCCACATACACTTCCTGAAATGCACAAACACCCATCTGTACAGCACTGCATACAGTTACCCATGTAAAAGGTGGTACCGGGATGGAGCCTAAGGAATACGTTTTGCTGACAAGGGGGATATAAATTTTACTTTTAGTGGAATTTAAATGTAAAAACAATTTGCATGAGTGTATATAACCTGTCATGTATTTTGTATTCAGCCTTCATTCCAATTTTGACTGGAAAAGAGACCTAAACTGTTTGATAGCTTGCATCCTAGAACTACTCAGTTATCCAATAAAGGCATCACTTGTACTCTGCCAGTCTCAGACAGTTATCTATGCATGCCACATCTCTACCCTGCAGGCACTCATCAACCCCGCCACTGCCCTGGAGGCAGGTAAAAGGTGCCTGTCTCTGCTGCCCTGCAAGCAGGAACCCAACACCTTTTGCCAAAAACCATTCAATAAGCCATTCCCCCTCTGTAATGGCATGCATGAACCTGTCACAATTGTGCACACAAACCAGACAACTCTAGACTACCAAAAACAATACACAAACCCAACACCTTCACCGCAGGGTAAACTGGTCTAGTGCCCTCTCCATGCATGCACTCCAACCAACTATGCTTTTCCACCGTCTTTTATCATCATGTACCCAAACGGCAACTACACTCTCCCCTGCATTTAGCCAAAATACCCAAACAACATCTCTATTGCCCCGCACCAATGCTCCTATCTCCAAAATCAACTGCCTTACACTCCTGCACCCTTAAACCCATTTCCAAAACCCCAAGCCCTATACCAAATGTCCCCTGCAACACACGGAGTCTAATGTACCAATAAGAATCTGAGCACTTCTTGGGCAAAGCAACTGTATTTTAGCTCAGGGCTTATAATTTTAAGTCCTTTGCTACTAGCCAGACCTGAAAAGTTACTCACCACTGCAAGCCAAAACATACCCACAAGGGCTGAAATTCTACTCGCCAGGGCTAAATTTTCACTCGCCATTGGCTAGTGGCAAGTGGAAATTTTGAGCCCTGCTTTAGCTAACTCCCTACTAATTTAAATGGAGCTGTTAACCAATCACATGCTGGCAAGGTCTCCAAGACCTCTCTCTCTCTAGCATTAAATGGGTTAAATATCTATTTAAATTAATGGGAACTTGAGTACTGTTTATGATGAAGCTGGTGTATCCCATTTCATCTCTTTATGTCTGTATCACAAGCCTACATGGGGCAAAAAAAATAAGTTAACCCTTTGAGTGTCAGAATGGTACGGAATGCATTGCAATTCATTCCATACCACTCTGGCACGCAAAGGGTTAACAATCACAATACACTTTTTTTTTTTTTTTTTGCCATTGTAAAACAATCCAAAATATCATCCGACAACCTGCAGAACAATGACAACTCACACCCACTCAAGAAGCCACCAGCACCACGGCTGACACAGACTATACATTAACCCTTTGAGTACCAGAGGGTTATGCAACGCATTGCAAAACAATGCGTTGCAAACCCCTCTGGCACTCAAAGGGTTAAAGTGGAATATTGATAACCTGAAGGCAGCAACATCCTCAACACAACAGCCAAGGCCTGCGCAACTACAACGGAGATAATAAGCATTTATATCATATTGCAATTACTAAATGAACCGTTACATCAATAACCTGAGGCTTCGTTCAGATCACAAAACGGATGCCAATGCAAGCAGCCCAGCTGGGATAGTCATGTAATAATGCTGCAATAAAGATAATTACTAGAAAGGAGAAGTCTGTGTCATCACAACCCGTTCGAATATGAAAAATACACACAAGCATATTACCATAACATTATCCTGTAAGAGGGGTTACCTCCTTTCGTGCCAGGGAAATACACCTCATGGGTTAACATGACCTACAGCATGAAAACATTTATAATAGTCCATGTAACCATACTGCTAGAGAAAGCACACAAATATGATTAGTATTAATACGGCGGAGCTGGCTCATGCAAACTCAGCACCCCACGACCACCACACAAAGCACTGAGACATTCTATTCATTCTACTGTATTATGATGGTTATCATAGCACTGTGTAACTCGGAGCTGCCGCATTCAACATGCATATTCCCTGCATCAAGAGAATGTACACATGGAATACTAATGTCACCTGTGTATACCGGAAATTATATATACATAATTACACACATCACCTAACACAAACATACTAATATTTCACATACTATATGTATCCCAGGACAACAACATTTCACTCATGGTTATAAATATACAGACAACATAAATCACACACACCCACCCACCACTATATGGATATACATAAAACACACATCAACACACACACAAATAATACTAAACATTTTGGAGCCAGACAGACTTTAAGAACCAATTGAGGGTGACAATGTAAAATATAATGTAACCTCTTTGGTGCTTCCAGATCAGAAAGCTCTGAAGCACCCAAGACTGCATATATCACAGACACAAAGGATAAATGGAGAAAGTGTGCATGCATATAACATAGATTATATATACAGCACAGTAATCCCATAGCATGCTTAGGCGATAAATATTTCATATCAAGACATAAGCACAAATTATGCAATATATATCCAAATAACATGCACGTACATTATTGTCAAAAGATATTCTATATTGACAATATACTTTTTTCATTTAACGCTCTAACAGGCCAGGAGGCGTTCAACACATCCCTCTGACATGCAGGGTTATCATATTCCATAGGAACAGACAGTTTTGATTTCTACATATAAATCACATACGCAAAGACGTACATTGTACATACAAAATACCTTGGAAGGTACACACCATAAATACAAAACACAGATATTCTAAATGGAGAAACCCACCATAGAAACAGACATACATTCTAAATGTAAACTCAGACATACAAAGATGCGGTGCAAATATACACGTTATATCATAGCCCTTTAAGGACCAGGGGTGAAAACCATTCTGGCCCTTAATTTTGAGTGCCAGAGAGGTATCGGATACCTGGCACTCACAGGGTTAAAACGTATATGATATACAGATATTCTGCATACTAATCTACATTGGACAGGACAACATTTAATTCTACATGCAGGCACATTGTGAGTACAGAAAATACACAACATGCAAGAGCGCACACACATCATGGAAACAAACATGTATACCAACACCCAGGTACACATCACGAACACAAATATAATTCATACTAACACAACATTACACTCTACAGAGCTAAACAGACATTTCTTGATACAAAACACATTTATACCAACACAGAGGCGCGCGTACACACACACCATAGATACAAACAGATCATTCCAGATATAAACACATATCTTTTATACCAGTATGCCCAGGTACTCCCAACAACAAATACAAATGGATCATTCTAGATAATGTTCTTTATACCAGCACGCAGGTACACACACAGTGAATACAATACACATATATTATGTATACTAATACAGATGTACACCATAGATAGTATAAATAATGTGTGTTATATGCTAAGAGGTGCATTCAACATAGATACAAACACATAGCTATCCTTTATACCAGGGTACACAGGTACCTACACCACATATATGGATCATTATAGATCTATATACACAAACACGTTAGATTATATATATATATATACATATATATATATATATATATATATATATATATATATATATATATATAATATATCTTTTCACATATACACACACAGAGGAGCCCTGGCAGTGACATGTAGCCCTTCTCCCCTGGCACACACGCATAACACAAGCCCAGAATTCAGTAAAGGGGGCACCGGGCACAATACCCCCACCATGACACAAGGTAATCCCCCCACTTGCCCCTGTCCCCCATCACCTTTCTCGGAGGGGGCTGCATGGTGCCGCAGGAGGGCCGCCGAACCACCATGTATTCCCGGGCTGGACTGGGGGGGTGCAGGGGTACACCGGGGAGAGGGGCCGCCTCCCTCCCCTCCTCCTCCTCCTAGGTGCTGCTGGGCAAGGAGAGGAGGCCGGAGAGCAGCTGTGTGGGCCCGGGCTTTGTATCAGGAGGCGCAGGGGGAGCACAGAAGTAGTCCGGGGGGCTCCATGAAGGGCCGATACACACTGGAGACTGGACACAGACACACAGCCGGGGGGAGGGGAGAGGCGGGGCGCGGGAGACAGGGGGCGGGGCGCCGAGACTGCTGATGGGAGGGGTGGGGGGAGTGTGCAGTTAAATGGGAGGGGGGCTACTGGAGGAGGGAGGGAGAGACTGCTGCAGTAACACGGGACATTGTCAGCTCGGCAGCGCCACCTGCTGCTCAAGTACCTGCATATCTGGTAATAGAAGGAATGTATTAAACTAAAATTGTTAACTCAGTAACGCCATCTAGTGTCCTAGTACCTGCAACTCGGATAATACAAGGAATATATAAAAAGGAGATTAACTCAGCAGCTCTATCTAGTGCTCAAGCATCTGCAGCTATGGTAACACAAAGGAATGTATTAACTCTTTGAGTGCCAGAGAGATATCCATGCAATGCGTTGGCTACCTCTCTGGCACTCAGAGTAGGGGGTATTAATATCAATTAACTGACTTTAGCTCTTATTTCCCAGTAAGAACTGTGCAAATAAAAGCATTAAATGCTGTGTGAACAGGACAATTTACACAAATTAAAAACCAAGTTTAGGATTATATTTTAGGAATGTAACATGGATAATTTGGATAAATTAGCTGTAAGGACATACTATTCCAAATGAATATACATTTAGTTCACCTTTGGTGTTGGTGTTCTTTTAAATCAGCACCGCCACCTGCTGTAAGCCATCTGCTACTACAAGCAATGAGAGCTTGTAACTGCAGTACAAAGAGTATCCGCTAACACCAGCAGTAAAAGTTAAAGTGACAGTCACCCTCTGTTTTGGCAGAGTGGAGTGGGTGTGCAAGGCACGGAGTGGAGTTAACCCTTTGAGGGACAAGGGGTACCCACCTCATTGCAATGAGTTGCATAGCCCTCTAGCACACAAAGGGTGAAAATGGACTGACCCCGGGCACTATTTATTATTAAATTAAGAAATACATTAATAATAAGGATTTAAGTTTGTGCTACACTATTAAAGGCAAACAAGCTATTTTGGAACAATCTGTCTGAGCCATAGGGGCATATATATTACACCTCTGTCCCATGGGGGCTCACACCCCACAGAGAGGGTGATAAAGAGGTAAAAAGTATACACAGGAGTCCCATCATTCCCTAGACTTAGATATAGCACCTGCAATTGCCTGTTGCTAAATGTATTACACACATCTTCCTCATTATTGTACCTGCATCAAGGATGGAGATTAACTCAGCAGAGCTACCTGATGTCCAGCACCTGTTACATATGGATCACAAGAGGAACTCAGTACATGGGGTATTGTCAGCTCAGTACTGCCACCAGTCATACACCTACAGTAAAAGGAATGAGAGCTTGTACCTGCAGCAGAGAAGGAGGTTTAACAGAGCACTGCCACCTGCAGTAGTCATACACCTGTAATAAAGAATGAGAGCTTGTACATCCACTAGCAAAGGAAATCCTTTAACTGAGCACCACCACCTGCTGTCCACTACCAGTCATACACCTGTAATAAAAGAAATGAGAGCTTGTACCTGCAGCAGTGAAGGAGCTTTAACTGAACACTGCCACCTGAAGTCCACTACCTGTCATGCATCTGCTGTAAAAGGAATGAGAGACTGTACCTGCAGCAGAGGAGGTTTCACAGAGCACTGCCACCTGCTGTCCAACAACAGTCATACACCTGTAATAAAGAATGAGAGCTTGTACATCATCTAGCAAAGGAGATTCTTTAACTGAGCACCACCACCTGCTGTCCACTACCAGTCATACACCTGTAATAAAAGGAATGAGAGCTTGTACCTGCAGCAGTGAAGGAGCTTTAACTGAACACTACCACCTGCAGTCCAGTACCAGTCATGCACCTGCTGTAAAAGGAATGAGAGATTGTACCTGCAGCAGAGGAGGTTTAACAGAGCACTGCCACCTGCTGTCCAACAACAGTCATACACCTGTAATAAAGAATGAGAGCTTGTACATCATCTAGCAATGGAGATTCTTTAACTGAGCACCACCACCTGCTGTCCAGTACCAGTCATACACCTGTAATAAAAGGAATGGGAACTTGTACCTGCAACATGGAAGGAGCTTTAACTGAGCACTGCCATCTGCTGTCCAGTACCAGTCATACACCTGTAATAAAAGGAATGGGAACTTGTACCTGCAACAGTGAAGGAGCTTTAACTGAGCACTGCCATCTGCTGTCCAGTACCAGTCATACACCTGTAATAAAAGGAATGAGAGTTTGTACCTGCAGCAGTGAAGGAGACTTAACTGAGCACTGCCACCTGCTGTCCAGTACCAGTCATACACTTGTAATAAAAGAAATGAGAGCTTATACCTACAGCAGTGAAGGAGCTTTAACTAAGCACTGCCACCTGCAGTCCAACACCAGCTATACACCTGTGATAAAAGCAATGAGCTTGTACCTGCAGTAGAGGTTAAACTGAGCACAGAAACCTGCTGTCCAGTGCCAACCATATGTTATAAAATGGAATGAGAGCTTGTAACTGCAGTGGAGGAGATTTAACTGTGCACTGCCACCTGCTGTCCAATACCAGTCATACACCTGTAATAAAAGGAATGAGAGCTTGTACCTGCAGTGGAGGAGATTTAACTGTGCACTGCCACGTGCTGTCCAGTTCCAGCCATACACCTTTGAAGTGGAAGTTTCGCCTTCATTCAAGTTTCGTTAACATGACCTATAGACAATTTTTAATGTAGTTTCCAAATATGCAGACTTGCATTAAGGTGATAGCGCCACTTTAATACAAGGTATGAAAGGCTGGGCCTGCAGTAGCGAAGGGGATTATAAAATCTTCATCAGCATCTGTCCAGCACCTATCCCATACCTTCACTACAGGGAAGGACACATTTATAGGGGAGATTTTGCTTGGCTATGTGATGCTGCTAGATCTTCATCTCAGTGAACAAGACAAACTTTACCAGATTCACTAATAATTATGTATTCTAGGGGAGAGGGAGAGACACTTGTCACCGCGTGTGATGTTTGTGTAAATCTTGTTTACTTCCTGATAGTTCTAACTGACAGGAAGTGAATTTACTGTGTTTACTTCCTGATAGTTCTAACTGACAGGAAGTGACAGGCAGTTTCTATCACATTCTATGGAGAACTGTATGTCTCTGACTTTCATCTCCATTAGAATGTAACAGGAAATCTAATTAGAATTTGACCACTAGAGGGCACTGCTAATGTAAAAAAACCCATGGGTTTAAACTGTAATAACTCTGAAAATATCAGTCTCTCAGCAGTGGGAGTACCCTTATTATACTCAATAGGAAAATCCCTACAATATATATTTTTTTCATAAAAAAAAAGTTTACTGCTCCTTTAAGACAGCTTTATAAACATCATGCCTAAAGTCCACCAAAGCGGTGAATTTGAAATGACTCCATAACAGAGTACTTTAAACCTCTCTATAGCAATCTAATGTTAAGCATCACCCTTTTAATCTTATATTTCACATTAGACTAGAGATGGGCAAAATATGGCCAGCGAACAATTGTATCCGACTCTTCAGTCTGACTGGCTGTACAATTACAAAAGTGCTGCTATCATACCTCCCAAGTGTCCCTCTTTAGGAGGGACAGTCCCTCTTTTAGACTCAAATCCCTCTGTCCCTCTTTCCCACCCTGATGTCCCGCTTTTTAGAAGATCAGACAGTATAGTGTGTATTTAACTGTATCACATTGCTCTACAGCAATAAAACTCACATTAATGTTTGTTTAAATGTCAGTATAGGTGTTTATAAATTAGTCTGTGTAAATAAAATACTATGGTCTTGTTGTAATTCATTTATTAGGTTACACAAGGAGGTGTCAATAGGTAATGAAATAGCCTAAAAATTATCGGTAATACCCTGCCCACCGGCCGCACCCTCAACAACAACCCCTAAAACACAAGTGTCCCTCTTTGGCAATTTGAAATGTTGGGAGGTATGTGCTATACAGAGAAAATCTCCTAATGTGTTATTCTTCTTTTGCTGGAAAAGACAGATCACAAAGCACAAGTATGATCAAATGTATCATTCTACCAGTGAACAGGCAAAACTGGTACAAGGGTGCTTAAACTCCACAGATGTACTCAAAGGGGTGGGATAGCACCCATGATATACACGCATTCACGCAACTGCAATATAGGGTGACCACATTTCCGATCTGCCATTCCGGGACATGTGGTCACCCTAGTGAGTCCAGCGTCTGAGGCTCCGTCCGGCGCTGACCATCTTTCTGAGGCTGACACAGACTAAGAATTCCCAGTGGGAGCTCTTACTCTGTATCAGCCTCAGAAAGATGGTCAGCGCTGGCGGGAAACTCAGCCGCGAGACTCACTCACAGCACCAGCATACTTGTGCCATCCCACCTGTCTCGCATACACCAATCCAGCCAGCCAATGAAATGTATTTACTATATGAGGACCATATAGCAAATACATTTCATTGGCTGGCTGAACTGGTGCGTACTGTGCTATGTAGGTAGGCTGTAGGTGCCGGCTTTGTTGCTCCATTCCGGAACTCTTTGTTGGCTCACCTTCCACTGGAACAGGACTTGGGACACAGACCTACAATAATGGACAGCCCCAGGCATTCCGGGATGTGTTGTCACCCTATAGCAATATTGGCATGGTTTTGCCCATGCGATTAATAAAACAAATTAAATAACAAAACAAAATGTTCAATGCAGTTGTATGCATCAGTAATTATACATAAAATGTTTTATAAAGGAAGTTTGTTATCAAGACAGACACTACAGAAGACATCCAAAACAGGAGTATCCATCTCATTGCAATCCAATGCATTGGATGTGTGTCCGGCAGTAATAGGGTTAAAAATGTAAATGTGGATTTACATGTAGGAATATCTTTCAGGTGAATCCAGAAAGGAGGCCATGTTTTAATGAGTGGCTTCTTGAATTTTGCTGTGTTTACCCCTTTCAGCTCCAAAACAGTGTGAAATGCATTGCAAAGCATTTTGTTACACAACTCTCCATCAGTGCCTTTTAGTATGTGTGTTAGCATGCACGTGCGTATGTGTGTAAGAGCATGTGGCATGTGTGAGTGAGCGAAAGCGTGCGCGAGAGAGAGTGAGTGAGTTTTATGTGTAGTGTTTTGCGTTTAGCATTTTGCGTATTGTGTGTGTGTGTTCATTGTAACCCCCTGCATCTCCTTATAGAGATTTTGACAGGAGTGGCCAGGGGGACAGAGTCAGAATCACGCCCCATGCTGGATCAGTGGGACAGGCAGTATAGAGAATATTTGCATAACTCCTCCTTACTGCGGCCCCTGGCATCAAACATATTTGGTCACATGCTACTTCCTTATATAGGGAAGAAAGGAAAGTATTAATGATGGGACATAAAGAGAGGAGGCACAGTTACTATCCTGTGTGATATGAGAATAAAGTAAATCACGAACAATGAACAAAAAACAAAGAAGTAGAGCTTTCCTCTCACAATGTATCAATATTTTACTATAATCAATATAGACGTGCGCGCAAACACACACACAAACACACACAAAGTAAAAAGGAGAGCGCTAATGAAGACTGAATATATAAAACACAATATTCAATACTAGGAATACATAAACAGACAAAAGATACAAAAAATAAAAATCAATAATCAAGCGTATCCGTTAGCGCTGATGAAAAAGTCCTACAATGAGGATAACTTATGTCTGTCATTCAAAAGGACTAACACTTTCTCTGTGCACAGAGCTAACCCATTATGGGCCAATCAATGATGTAAAGCAAATAAGTAGCAACTTGCCGGTGTGAAGATCAATTCTATGCAGTACGATATTCCGGAGTCTCCAGAGAGTAATCAGTCAGGCAATGATCGTTCTTGGCCTTTCCAGTCTTTAAAGGAGCAGTAAACTTTTTTTATGAAAACACATATTTTATAGAGCATTTCCTGCTGAATAAAACAAGGTCACTCCCATCGTGTCAGATGTTTTATTCAAAATTTATAGCAGTTCAAATAACCAGGAAGTGAATTTACTGTGTTTACTTCCTGATACTTCTGACAGGAAGTGACAGGCAGTTTCTATCACATTCTGTGGAGAACTGTATGTCTCTGACTTTTCTGACTTTCCTCTCCATTAGAATCTACCAGTAAATCTAATTAGAATTTGACCACTAGAGGGCACTGCTAATGTAAAAAAACATGGGTTTAAACTGTAATAACTCTGGAAATATAAATCTCTCGGCAGTGGGAGTACCCTTATCTTACTCAATAGGAAAATCCCTACAATATATATTTTTTCATAAAAAAAGTTTACTGCTCCTTTAAACTTTGGTGTAGAGCTATGACCGTTCTAGATGATAGTGAAGGTGAGCATCTTATGGCTAACAATGTTATAGATGCCGGCAGGGGGACTCTCACCGCCAAGTCTCCAATAACATCCCGTCAATAGTACACTTCTGGGGAATCAAATATGTAGAACCGGCTATTCACTAGTGCCAGAATGCGCTATAAGTCTCGGATAGCAGCAGGGTCTCCTACACATTTTGTACCATCAATGGCACTTCATTATATATCAGGACTTAAAATTTTAAGTCCTTTGCTACAAGCCAGACCTGAAAAGTTACTCGCCAATGCAAGCCAAAACATACCCACCAGGGCTGAATTTCTACTCGCCAGGGCTAAATTTTCACTCGCCATTGGCTAGTGGAAATTTTGAGCCCTGTATACATACACACACACACACACACATACATGTATTTGGATTGAAGGGATAGGCGATAGACGCTCCTCACAGGAGAAGAGAAAAATGGTCACCTGTAAGAGAACACCATTAGTATCAATGAGCCTCAATATTTATATAATCTTTGGCTTGACAGCATCTAAAATATCTCTGCCCGCTTGTTGGTGTGGATACGAGACTACCTTTATTAATGGGCACACAAACACCATCTGAGACAGGGGCGGTCTACATTCAATATACACTGATATCACGGGTCCTCTTTGCAACTGGACTCCACACTGTGCATTTTGGATTTGTGATCGCTTCACTCATTTCTTCACATGGAAAGGATAGGTATTTCTAAACACTGAGTCTATACAGCAGTGAGAAAATTGACTAAAGAGAAGCAATAGGGAGCGCCCTAGTTCAATGAACCAAGGTATATATTACCACCACCGAAATCACCCCACACGTGGGTACTCACAAATATAATGGCTGTTTAGTAGTGATGAGCGAGCACCCCAATGCTCGGGTGTTCGGGTGCTCTGACCGAGCACCCCCGGAGGCTTGAGTGCTCGGCCGAGCACCCGAGCCCCATTGAAGTCAATGGGAGGACTCGAGCATTACACCAGGCACCCCCTGCTCTGATGAGGGGAGGGTGCCTGGTCCATAGGAAAAGGGCAGAAAATGATGGAAACACCACAGAAATGGTTCAGGGACAGCATAGGGAGGATGTCTGGATGCATCTTGGACTCCAACATCGCTGCTGGGAACGATCTTTCGCCCGTAGTACGCCATTTTTACAGACTGACCGTAAAACACACAAAAAGGCAGATAAAAACGACTTTAGGCGAAAAATTGTTACCAAACAGTATTTGCTGTATATTTACTTGTATATCATCTGCAAATTCTCCCAAAAATTTCCTCGATTTTTCTGAACTGAGGCCATGATTAAGAGGGAAACGTGCGCAGAGGCAAATTCTCCCAAAAATTTCCTTGATTTTTCTGAATTGAGGCCATGATTAAGAGGGAAACGTGCGCAAAGGCAAATTCTCCCAAAAATTTCCTTGATTTTTCTGAACTGAGGCCATGATTAAGAGGGAAACGTGCGCAGAGGCAAATTCTCCCAAAAATTTCCTTGATTTTTCTGAATTGAGGCCATGATTAAGAGGGAAACGTGCGCAAAGGCAAATTCTCCCAAAAATTTCCTTGATTTTTCTGAACTGAGGCCATGATTAAGAGGGAAACGTGCGCAGAGGCAAATTCTCCCAAAAATTTCCTTGATTTTTCTGAATTGAGGCCATGATTAAGAGGGAAACGTGCGCAAAGGCAAATTCTCCCAAAAATTTCCTTGATTTTTCTGAACTGAGGCCATGATTAAGAGGGAAACGTGCGCAAAGGCAAATTCTCCCAAAAATTTCCTCGATTTTTCTGAACTGAGGCCATGATTAAGAGGGAAACGTGCGCAAAGGCAAATTCTCCCAAAAATTTCCTCGATTTTTCTGAACTGGGGCCATGATTAAGAGGGAAACGTGCGCTGAGCCGACCATCCAAAACATTATGGGTGAGGGTCTGCTGCGGAGCTGACCATCCTAAACATTATATGCGAAGGCCCGCTAGTGAGCTGACGCTATAAAACATTATATGAGAGGGCCCGCTAGAGAGCTGACCCAATAAAACATTATATGAGAAGGCCCGCTGGTGAGCTGACCTATACAAAAATTGTCAAACAGGGCCCGCTGGTGAGCTGGCCCTATATAAAAATTATATCCCAGGGCATATGGAAGAGGAGGAGGAGGATGAGAAGATTAAGAGTCAACCATATACCCGTTTTTTGGGTGGAAGGGGTGAATGGGAATACAGAGTATTCCCATCATTGTAAATAACATATATGAAGTCACTTTATGTTCCTCCGGGGCTTTCCTCCAGTGGAGTGGAGAAGTCAGGGGAAATCCAGGCCTTGTTCATTTTTATAAGTGTCAACCTATCAGCATTTTCGGTGGAAAGGCGGATACGCTTATCTGTTATGATGCCACCAGCAGCACTAAATACCCGCTCAGACAGAACGCTGGCGGCAGGACAGGCCAGCACCTCCAAGGCGTAGAGTGCCAGTTCATACCACGTGTCCAGCTTGGACACCCAGTAGTTGTAAGGCACAGAGGGATCATTGAGGACGCTGACACGGTCTGCTACGTACTCCTTCACCATCTTCCAAAACTTTTCCCTCCTTGTGACACTAGGCTGCGCATCAGGGTGAGGGTCCTGGCGGGGTGTCATGAAGGTGTCCCACGCCTTGGAGAGTGTTGCCCTGCCTTTGTCGGAACTGCTGTGTGCTCCCCTTTTCTCCCCTTCTCTGTTGGCCAAGGTAGCACGTACTCTGCCTCCAGCGTTGTCAGATGGAAAATTTTGGAGCAATTTTTCAACAAGAACCTTCTGGTATTGCACCATTTTGCTTGTCCTCTCCACCGGAGGAATGAGAGATGAGAAATTCTCTTTGTAGCGGGGGTCCAGAAGGGTGAACACCCAGTAATCCGTGTTGTCTAAAATGCGTATAACGCGTGGGTCACGGGAAAGGCAGCCTAACATAAAGTCAGCCATGTGTGCCAGAGTACCAACAGGCAAGATTTCGCTGTCCTCACCAGGAGGATGACTCTCAATATCCTCATCCTCTTCCTCCTCTTCTGCCCACCCACGCTGAAGAGATGGAACTAAAGTTCCATGGCTACCCTCTGTAGCGGAGGCAACCGTGTCTTCCTCCTCCTCCTCCTCCGCCTCCTCCAATTGTCGCTGAGAAGACGAAGTGAGGGTGCTCTGGCTATCACCTTGTGTAAGCTCTTCCTCCCCCATTTCCACCTCTTCCACATGCAAAGCGTCGGTTTTAATTGTGAGCAGCGAGCGTTTCAGTAGACACAGAAGTGGGATGGTTACACTGATAATAGCGTTATCGCCGCTCACCATCTGTGTCGATTCCTCAAAATTGCGTAAAACCTCACAGAGGTCTGACATCCATTCCCACTCCTCACTTCTGATTAGAGGAAGTTGAACGGAGAGGCGACGACCGTGTAACAGCTGGTACTCCACTACTGCCCTCTGCTGCTCACAAAGCCGGGCCAACATGTGGAAGGTGGAGTTCCAGCGCGTGCTCACGTCACACAGCAGCCGGTGAGCTGGCAATTGTAAGCGCTGCTGCAGCTTCAACAGGCCGGCTGAAGCTGTAGATGACTTACGGAAATGTGCACACACACGGCGCACCTTGGTCAAGAGATCATGCAAATTGGGGTAGGTTTTTAGAAATCGCTGAACCACTAAATTAAATACATGCGCTAGGCATGGTACGTGTGTGAGCTTGCCGAGCTCCAAAGCCGCCACCAAGTTACGCCCATTATCACACACAACCATGCCTCGTTGCAGGTTGAGTGGCGAGAGCCACTGCTCGGTCTGGTGACTAATCCCCTGCAACAGCTCTGAGGCCGTGTGCTGTTTGTCCCCAAGGCAGATCAGCTTCAGCACGGCCTGTTGACGCTTCCCCACTGCAGTGCTACGCTGCTTCCAGCTACCGGCTGATGGGTGAGTGGCGCTGCGCGCAGAGAATTCGGAGGTGGAAACGGAGGAGGAGGAGCCAATAACGTAGGTGCTGGCGGAAACCCTGATGGAGGTAGGGCCCGCAATCCTCGGCGTGGGTAGCACCTGTGCCATCCCAGGGTCCGAGTCGCTCCCAGCCTCCACGACATTCACCCAGTGTGCCGTCAGGGAAATGTAGCGTCCCTGGCCACAAGCACTTGTCCATGTGTCAGTCGTTAAGTGGACCTTCCCAGTAACTGCGTTGGTCAGGGCACGGGTGATGTTACGGGACACATGGTGGTGTAATGCAGGGATGGCACACCGGGAAAAGTAGTGGAGGCTGGGGACCGCGTACCGAGGGACAGCTGCTGTCATCAGGCTGCGGAAGGACTCAGTCTCCACAAGCCTAAATGGCAGCATTTCGATGGCCAGTAATTTGGAAAGGTGTGAGGTTAGTGCTATGGCCTGTGGGTGGGTGGCTGGGTATTTTCGCTTGCGCTCAAATGCCTGGGGTAACAACATTTGGACGCTGTGCTGGGACAGGGAAGTGGATGTGGTCGCTGATGGTGCTTCAGATGGTACAGGTGCAGGGCGGGAGGTATGCGGGCCTGCGCCTTCGACAGGCGATTGGCCGGCACCGAAAACAGGGGAAGAGGAGGCAGTGGTGTGGCCTGCAGACACAGATGGGCGATCCAGGCGTTCCTCCCACTTATTACGGTGCTTGGATGCCATGTGTCGGATCATGCTGGTGGTGGTGAGGTTTCTAGTGTTCATGCCTCGGCTCATTCTGGTGTGGCACAGGTTGCAAACTACAATTCTTTTGTCGTCCGCACTTTCCTTAAAAAAACGCCATACCGCGGAACACCTACCCCTTGGCAAGGGAGATTTACGCAAGGGGGTGCTCCGTGGAACATTTGCGGGCCGGTTTGGTGCGGTCCGCCTTCTTTCTGTAGCCACACCACTGCCTCTTCCAGCCTGTTGCGGTGCTGCAGATGGCTCACCCTCAGGACTGCTGTCATCGCTCGGCTCTACACCTTCCCAGGTGGGGTCAGTCACCTCATCGTCCACCAAGTCCTCCTCCACTTCCTCACTCTGATCATCCTCCTCATGTCTTGATCCCACCACATACTCAGTCATTGACAACTGTATATCATCCTCCTCATCAAGGTCTTGAGACAGTAATAGTGGTTGATTTAATGGCAACTGTGTCTCATCATCATCATCATCATCCACTTCCTTTGACCTTAAATGCCGTTCACCTCTGTCATCTTCTTGTGATTGGGTACCCTCTAGAGGTTGTGAATTAGGGCACAAGATGTCATGTTCCTCTGCAAGCGTGCTTGGAGAGAGGTTCAAATTAAGGATTGGTGATGAGACGAGCTCCTCACTATATCCCAGTGTGGGATCACTTCTTTGACCAGATCCTCTATGGTGGGAGGAAGGATGATCAGAGTGAGGATTATGTTGACCAGACTCTTGGCTACTGAGAGTGGACTTGGTGGAAGACAGGGTGGTGCTTAACCGACTGGAAGCAGTATCAGCTGACATCCAACCGACCACCTGTTCGCAGTGGTCGGACCTCGAGAGTGATGTCCTGCGACGCCCTGTAAAATGAGACATGAAGCTAGGTATGGTGGATGTCTTTCTGTCTTGTGCTCTGGCACCAGGCGCAGTTTCTACGCGTCCTGACCCGCGCCCTGAACTATCAGGATCACGTCCACTTCCCCGTCCCTTTTTACCCGCCTTCTTCATATTACACGGAATATGTGCTGCAAATCTGCAACTTTGCACAGTAAACAGAATGTGCTTCTTAACTGCGGCGACGCACAGTGAATGGAATATGTGACTTTGATATTTTACAGTTTGAAGACTTAACAGAATGTTTTCCTATTCTGCAACTTTGCACAGTAAACAGAATTTGCTTCTTAACTGCGGCTACGCACAGTGAATGGAATATGTGACTTTGATATTTTACAGTTTGAAGATTTAGCAGAATGTTTTCCTATTCTGAAACTTTGCACAGTAAACAGAATTTGCTTCTTAACTGCGGCTACGCACAGTGAATGGAATATGTGACTTTGATATTTTACAGTTTGAAGACTTAACAGAATGTTTTCCTATTCTGAAACTTTGCACAGTAAACAGAATTTGCTTCTTAACTGCGGCTACGCACAGTGAATGGAATATGTGACTTTGATATTTTACAGCTTGAAGACTTAACAGAATGTTTTCCTATTCTGAAACTTTGCACAGTAAACAGAATTTGCTTCTTAACTGCGGCTACGCACAGTGAATGGAATATGTGACTTTGATATTTTACAGTTTGAAGACTTAACAGAATGTTTTCCTATTCTGAAACTTTGCACAGTAAACAGAATTTGCTTCTTAACTGCGGCTACGCACAGTGAATGGAATATGTGACTTTGATATTTTACAGTTTGAAGACTTAACAGAATGTTTTCCTATTCTGAAACTTTGCACAGTAAACAGAATTTGCTTCTTAACTGCGGCGACGCACAGTGAATGGAATATGTGACTTTGATATTTTACAGTTTGAAGACTTAACAGAATGTTTTCCTATTCTGAAACTTTGCACAGTAAACAGAATTTGCTTCTTAACTGCGGCGACGCACAGTGAATGGAATATGTGACTTTGATATTTTACAGTTTGAAGACTTAACAGAATGTTTTCCTATTCTGAAACTTTGCACAGTAAACAGAATTTGCTTCTTAACTGCGGCGACGCACAGTGAATGGAATATGTGACTTTGATATTTTACAGTTTGAAGACTTAACAGAATGTTTTCCTATTCTGCAACTTTGCACAGTAAACAGAATGTGCTTCTTAACTGCGGCTACGCACAGTGAATGGAATATGTGACTTTGATATTTTACAGTTTGAAGACTTAACAGAATGTTTTCCTATTCTGAAACTTTGCACAGTAAACAGAATTTGCTTCTTAACTGCGGCTACGCACAGTGAATGGAATATGTGACTTTGATATTTTACAGTTTGAAGACTTAACAGAATGTTTTCCTATTCTGAAACTTTGCACAGTAAACAGAATGTGCTGCTAATCTGCAACTTTGCACACTAAACAGAATGTGCTCTAATCTGCAACTTTGCACACTAAAAAGAATGTGCTGCTAATCTTCAACTTTGCACACTGAACAGAATGTGCTCTAATCTGCAACTTTGCACACTAAACAGAATGTGCTCTAATCTGCAACTTTGCACACTAAACAGAATATATGAAGTTTTTTTTTTTTTTTCTCTGCCCCCCCACACAAAATAAACTGCTGCCCCCACACACAGTAGTCCTAAAAAGGACTTTTGGGTCTTTTTTTTTTTTCACAATTGCTTTTCTTCTCCCTACACTGACTTTCCCTTCCTATCCTCATCTCTCCCTGGCTAAGACTGAGCCGAACTCGCTGGTCAGGTGCTATACAGCACCCGATCACGGGTTCTGGCCAGCCAATCAGTGTAATGCCAGCAGCCAACATGGCTGCTGGCATTACACTGATGTCAGAGCCTCCCTGCGCGTTTATTGGCAGCGCAGCAGCCGCGAAACGTGCGGGGAGGAGACCCGAACATGGCGGGCGAGCACATGCGGTACTCGTACGAGTACCGCCATGTGCCGAGCAGAGCGATGCTCGAGCCGAACCGAGCTTCGGCCGAGCATGCTCGCTCAACACTACTGTTTAGCAAATATATGGTAAACGGCAAATGAGCAGGCTGGGTTTAAACCTATCCCAGTCACAGGTACACTTTTGATGATTCTCAGGCTGACAATACTCCTCACACTCCTCCCAAGTGGCACAGAAATCTCCAAAGACAAAAACACAGAGATGGCGCCCGATAGTGTAATACAGCAAGACTCTCTTAGAGCAAAAATTAATTGTAGATTTACTCACATTTATCCGATGTCAGCTACAGAGGATATTCTGAGCTGACCATTAAGCTTACGAGGAAATCTCACAGTCCTCGTTCGGTGTCTCACACTCCACTGTTCCACACGCAACAGGATCTCCACAACGTCTAATCTTCCAAAGATTATTTATTCAAAAAAATATATAAAATACACAACATCGATGTTGTACAATTTAAAATGGCTACGCGTTACACGGTATTCAACTGCTTTCTCAAGCCTCAATAGAATAATATAGCAATATATTATTCTATTGAGGCTTGAGAAAGAGCTTGGGCGCCATCTCTGTGTTTTTGTTTTTGGAGATATACAGCAGTGAGACCATTTATCCAGTTGAGGAGACTGTATTGAGGTCTATTAGTGGTACTATACCCACTTTACCAACTGGTATTACAGAGTTACTGTTGTCTATTATATTTCAGTTCTGTTGCATTTTATACACTCTGATTATAGTAAAATAGATACATTTTGTGGGGAACACTCTCCTCCTTTGTTGACAGATATGATTGATATTTTCTCTTTGCAGTAGTAGTTATAAGCACAAGAAACAGCTAGAGCAGTGGGTCTTAATTAGTGATGATCGAGCACCCCAGTGCTCGGGTGTTCGGGTGCTCTGACCGAGCGCTCCCGGAGGCTCGAGTGCTCGGCCGAGCACCCGAGCCCCATTGAAGTCAATGGGAGGACTCGAGCATTACACCAGGCACCCCCTGCTCTGATGAGGGGAGGGTGCCTGGTCCATAGGAAAAGGGCAGAAAATGATGGAAACACCACAGAAATGGTTCAGGGACAGCATAGGGAGGATGTCTGGAAGCATCTTGGACTCCAACGTCGCTGCTGGGAACGATCTTTCGCCCGTAGTACGCCATTTTTACAGACTGACCGTAAAACACACAAAAAGGAAGATAAAAACGATTTTAGGCGAAAAATTGTTACCAAACAGTATTTGCTGTATATTTACTTGTATATCATCTGCAAATTCTGCAAAAAATGTCATCGATTTTTCGGAACTGGGGCCATGATTAAGAGGGAAACGTGCGCAGAGGCAAATTCTGCAAAAAATTTCCTCGATTTTTCGGAACTGGGGCCATGATTAAGAGGGAAACGTGCGCAGAGGCAAATTCTGCAAAAAATTTCCTCGATTTTTCGGAACTGGGGCCATGATTAAGAGGGAAACGTGCGCAGAGGCAAATTCTGCACAAAATTTCATAGATTTTTCTGAACTGGGGCCATGATTAAGAGGGAAACGTGCGCTGAGCCGACCATCTAAAACATTATGGGTGAGGGTCTGCTGCGGAGCTGACCATCCTAAACATTATATGCGAAGGCCCGCTAGTGAGCTGACGCTATAAAACATTATATGAGAGGGCCCGCTAGAGAGCTGACCCAATAAAACATTATATGAGAAGGCCCGCTGGTGAGCTGACCTATACAAAAATTGTCAAACAGCGCCCGCTGGTGAGCTGGCCCTATATAAAAATTATATCACAGGGCCCGCTGGTGAGCTGGCCCTATATAAAAATTATATCCCAGGGTATATGGAAGAGAGTCAACCATATACCCATTTTTTGGGTGGAAGGGGTGAATGGGAATACAGAGTATTCCCATCATTGTAAATAACATATCTAAAGTGACTTTATGTTCCCCCGGGGCTTTCCTCCAGTGGAGTGGAGAAGTCAGGGGAAATCCAGGCCTTGTTCATTTTTATAAGTGTCAACCTATCAGCATTTTCGGTGGAAAGGCGGATACGCTTATCTGTTATGATGCCACCAGCAGCACTAAATACCCGCTCAGACAGAACGCTGGCGGCAGGGCAGGCCAGCACCTCCAAGGCGTAGAGTGACAGTTCATACCACGTGTCCAGCTTGGACACCCAGTAGTTGTAAGGCACAGAGGGATCATTGAGGACGCTGACACGGTCTGCTACGTACTCCTTCACCATCTTCCAAAACTTTTCCCTCCTTGTGACACTAGGCTGCGCATCAGGGTGAGGGTGCTGGCGGGGTGTCATGAAGGTGTCCCACGCCTTGGAGAGTGTTGCCCTGCCTTTGTCGGAACTGCTGTGTGCTCCCCTTTTCTCCCCTTCTCGGTTGGCCAAGGTAGCACGTACTCTGCCGCCAGCGTTGTCAGATGGAAAATTTTGGAGCAATTTTTCAACAAGAACCTTCTGGTATTGCACCATTTTGCTTGTCCTCTCCACCGGAGGAATGAGAGATGAGAAATTCTCTTTGTAGCGGGGGTCCAGAAGGGTGAACAACCAGTAATCCGTGTTGTCTAAAATGAGTATAACGCGTGGGTCACGGGAAAGGCAGCCTAACATAAAGTCACCATGTGTGTCAGAGTACCAACAGGCAAGATTTCGCTGTCCTCACCAGGAGGATGACTCTCAATCTCCTCATCCTCTTCCTCCTCTTCTGCCCACCCACGCTGAAGAGATGGAACTAAAGTTCCATGGCTACCCTCTGTAGCGGAGGCAACCGTGTTTTCCTCCTCCTCCTCCTCCTCCTCCGCCTCCTCCAATTGTCGCTGAGAAGACGAAGTGAGGGTGCTCTGGCTATCACCTTGTGTAAGCTCTTCCTCCCGCATTTCCACCTCTTCCACATGCAAAGCGTCGGTTTTAATTGTGAGCAGCGAGCGTTTCAGTAGACACAGAAGTGGGATGGTTACACTGATAATAGCGTTATCGCCGCTCACCATCTGTGTCGATTCCTCAAAATTGCGTAAAACCTCACAGAGGTCTGACATCCATTCCCACTCCTCACTTCTGATTACAGGAAGTTGAACGGAGAGGCGACGACCGTGTAACAGCTGGTACTCCACTACTGCCCTCTGCTGCTCACAAAGCCGGGACAACATGTGGAAGGTGGAGTTCCAGCGCGTGCTCACGTCACACAGCAGCCGGTGAGCTGGCAATTGTAAGCGCTGCTGCAGCTTCAACAGGCCGGCTGAAGCTGTTGATGACTTACGGAAATGTGCACACACGCGGCGCACCTTGGTCAAGAGATCATGCAAAGTGGGGTAGGTTTTTAGAAATCGCTGAACCACTAAATTAAATACATGCGCTAGGCATGGTACGTGTGTGAGCTTGCCGAGCTCCAAAGCCGCCACCAAGTTACGCCCATTATCACACACAACCATGCCTGGTTGCAGGTTGAGTGGCGAGAGCCACTGCTCGGTCTGGTGACTAATCCCCTGCAACAGCTCTGAGGCCGTGTGCTGTTTGTCCCCAAGGCAGATCAGCTTCAGCACGGCCTGTTGACGCTTCCCCACTGCAGTGCTACACTGCTTCCAGCTACCGGCTGATGGGTGAGTGGCGCTGCGCGCAGAGAATTCGGAGGTGGAAACGGAGGAGGAGGAGCCAATAACGTAGGTGCTGGCGGAAACCCTGATGGAGGTAGGGCCCGCAATCCTCGGCGTGGGTAGCACCTGTGCCATCCCAGGGTCCGAGTCGCTCCCAGCCTCCACGACATTCACCCAGTGTGCCGTCAGGGAAATGTAGCGTCCCTGGCCACAAGCACTTGTCCATGTGTCAGTCGTTAAGTGGACCTTCCCAGTAACTGCGTTGGTCAGGGCACGGGTGATGTTACGGGACACATGGTGGTGTAAGGCGGGGACGGCACACCGGGAAAAGTAGTGGCGGCTGGGGACTGCGTACCGAGGGACAGCTGCTGCCATCAGGCTGCGGAAGGACTACGTCTCCACAAGCCTAAATGGCAGCATTTCGATGGCCAGTAATTTGGAAAGGTGTGAGGTTAGTGCTATGGCCTGTGGGTGGGTGGCTGGGTATTTTCGCTTGCGCTCAAATGCCTGGGGTAACGACATTTGGACGCTGCGCTGGGACAGGGAAGTGGATGTGGTCGCTGATGGTGCTTCAGATGGTACAGGTGCAGGGCGGGAGGTATGCGGGCCTGCACCTTCGACAGGCGATTAGCCGGCACCGAAAACAGGGGAAAAGGAGGCAGTGGTGTGGCCTGCAGACACAGATTGGGGATCCGGGCGTTGCTCCCACTTATTACGGTGCTTGGATGCCATGTGTCGGATCATGCTGGTGGTGGTGAGGTTTCTAGTGTTCATGCCTCGGCTCATGCTGGTGTGGCACAGGTTGCAAACTACAATTTTTTTGTCGTCCGCACTTTCCTTAAAAAAACACCATTCCGCGGAACACCTAGCCCTTGGCAAGGGAGATTTACGCAAGGGGGTGCTCCGTGGAACATTTGCGGGCCGGTTTGGTGCGGTCCGCCTTCTTTCTGTAGCCACACCACTGCCTCTTCCAGCCTGTTGCGGTGCTGCAGATGGCTCACCCTCAGGACTGCTGTCATCGCTCGGCTCTCCACCTTCCCAGGTGGGGTCAGTCACCTCATCGTCCACCAAGTCCTCCTCCACTTCCTCACTCTGATCATCCTCCTCATTTCTTGATCCCACCACATACTCAGTCATTGACAACTGTATATCATCCTCCTCATCAAGGTCTTGAGACAGTAATAGTGGTTGATTTGATGGCAACTGTGTCTCATCATCATCATCATCCACTTCCTTTGACCTTAAATGCCGTTCACCTCTGTCATCTTCTTGTGATTGGGTACCCTCTAGAGGTTGTGAATCAGGGCACAAGATTTCATGTTCCTCTGCAAGCGTGCTTGGAGAGAGGTTCAAATTAAGGATTGGTGATGAGACGAGCTCCTCACTATATCCCAGTGTGGGATCACTTCTTTGACCAGACCCTCTATGGTGGGAGGAAGGATGATCAGGGTGAGGATTATGTTGACCAGACACTTGGCTACTGAGAGTGGACTTGGTGGAAGACAGGGTGGTGCTTAACCGACTGGAAGCAGTATCACCTGAAATCCAACCGACCACCTGTTCGCAGTGGTCTGACCTCGAGAGTGATGTCCTGCGACGCCCTGTAAACTGAGACATGAAGCTAGGTATGGTGGATGTCTTTCTTTCTTGTGCTCTGGCACCAGGCACAGTTTCTACGCGTCCTGACCCGCGCCCTGAACTATCAGGATCACGTCCACTTCCCCGTCCCTTTTTACCCGCCTTCTTCATATTACACGGAATATGTGCTGCAAATCTGCAACTTTGCACACTAAACAGAATGTGCTGCTTATCTGCGGCTAGGCACAGTGAACAGAATATGTGACTTTTATTTTTAACACTTTGCACACTAAACAGAATGTGCTGCAAATCTGCAACTTTGCACACTAAACAGAATATGCTGCTTATCTGCGGCTAGGCACAGTGAATGGAATAAGTGACTTTTATTTTTTACACTTTGCACACTAAACAGAATGTGCTGATAATCTGCAACTTTGCACACTAAACAGAATATGCTGCTTATCTGCGGCTAGGCACAGTGAATGGAATATGTGACTTTTATTTTTAACACTTTGCACACTAAACAGAATGTGCTGCAAATCTGCAACTTTGCACACTAAACAGAATATGCTGCTTATCTGCGGCTAGGCACAGTGAATGGAATAAGTGACTTTTATTTTTTACACTTTGCACACTAAACAGAATGTGCTGATAATCTGCAACTTTGCACACTAAACAGAATATGCTGCTTATCTGCGGCTAGGCATAGTGAATGGAATATGTGACTTTTATTTTTACACTTTGCACACTAAACAGAATGTGCTGATAATCTGCAACTTTGCACACTAAACAGAATGTGCTGCTTATCTGCGGCTAGGCACAGTGAACGGAATAAGTGACTTTTATTTTTTACACTTTGCACACTAAACAGAATGTGCTGATAATCTGCAACTTTGCACACTAAACAGAATATGCTGCTTATCTGCGGCTAGGCACAGTGAATGGAATATGTGACTTTTATTTTTTACACTTTGCACACTAAACAGAATGTTCTGCTAATCTGCAACTTTGCACACTAAACAGAATGTGCTGCTTATCTGCGGCTAGGCACAGTGAACGGAATAAGTGACTTTTATTTTTTACACTTTGCACACTAAACAGAATGTGCTGATAATCTGCAACTTTGCACACTAAAAAGAATGTGCTGCTAATCTGCAACTTTGCACACTGAACAGAATGTGCTGCTAATCTGCAACTTTGCACACTAAAAAGAATGTGCTGCTAATCTGCAACTTTGCACACTGAACAGAATGTGCTGCTAATCTGCAACTTTGCACGCTGAACAGAATGTGCTGCTAATCTGCAACTTTGCACACTAAACTGAATGTGCTGATAATCTGCAACTTTGCACACTAAAAAGAATGTGCTGCTAATCTCCAACTTTGCACACTAAACAGAATGTGCCGCTAATCTCCAACTTTGCACACTAAACAGAATGTGCTGCTAATCTGCGGCTAGGCACAGTGAACGGAATATGTGACGTTTTTTTTTTAAACTCTGCCCCCCAAAACAAAATATATCTGCTGCCCCCACACACAGTAGTCCTAAAAAGGACTTTTGGGTCTTTTTTTTGTTCAAACGCGCTTTTTTTCTGCCTACACTGACTTTCCCTTCCTATCCTCATCTCTCCCTGGCTAAGACTGAGCCGAACTCGCTGGTCAGGTGCTATACAGCACCCGATCACGGGTTCTGGCCAGCCAATCAGTGTAATGCCAGCAGCCAACATGGCTGCTGGCATTACACTGATGTCAGAGCCTCCCCGCACGTTTATTGGCTGTGCAGCAGCCGCGAAACGTGCGGGGAGGAGACCCGAACATGGCGGGCGAGCACATGCGGTACTCGTACGAGTACCGCCATGTGCCGAGCAGAGCGATGCTCGAGTCGAACCGAGCTTCGGCCGAGCATGCTCGCTCATCACTAGTCTTAATCTTTTTATGTTCAGTGCAGGAGTGATATGAGCAAAAAATGTGCGTGCCAGGAAAGTCATCTGTCCCATCATGTGCAACCTACATTTGCCTTGGACTGTGATTCTGCCTGATTCTTGTGCACTTTGTTTGGACCTACTTATATTCACTGACAAGTGCACAGACCTTTGTTCTTGTGTGCGATAGTTCCCAAGTATGTACCATCTTCTCTGGAGCATCAGAGATGGCTCCTGGGCTGTAAATGGGCATATCAAAATGATGTGAATTGTGCCAAAGTGGGTGGGGCTTAAACATGATTCAGAGGAGGAGATTTGGAGCAGTAAAGATTGGGAAGTAGGCAGAATGGGTGAGAAGTTGTCGGAGTTACCCAGGAAAAGTAGCTTGCCAAAGCTGCAAAATCAGTCTCCGGAGACCCGGTAATTAAAGGGGATGTATCACCTCTATCGAACTTCGGCTAAATAGTTAGGGTATATAGCAAATCTGATTACAAGTGTTAATTGTTGTTTTTTTTTTGTTTGTTTGTTTTTTAAGATTTATTTTGTCATTTAAGTTATAAAATCTGGACTGCAGCTACTTCCACCTAGACTGCTGTTACCTGCTCTGTAACCACAGTCCGTCACGCTACCTCTGCTCTCCTCCCTCTATCCAGACTCCTCCGATGACGAAGGCTTTCTGTCTGAAAGCTGGAGCGGTCTCATTAGCTAGATATCGATAGCCAATGAGATTACTCCAGCTTTCAGGCAGAAGCCTCCATCATCGGAGGAGGCTGGATAGAGGGAGGGGAGCAGAGGCAGCGTGACGGACTGTGGTTACAGAGAAGGTAACAGCAGTCTAGGTGGAAGTAGCTGCAGTCCAGATTTTATAACTTAAATCTTGACAAAATAAAACTTTAAAAAAAAACAAACAAACAAAATAAACAATTAACAGAATTGTAATCCGATTCGCTATATAACCTATTTAGCCAAACTTCTATAGAGGTGATACATCCCCTTAAACCAGAGTCTCTTGGGGCAGATCCAGAGAGTTCCCAATTATGGATAGTACCTACCTGCCAGGGGAGGGATGGCAACTTTTTGCCTGGGGGGACAAATACAATCAAGTGGCGAATTTCTATTATCGTTTGAGCCCACAGTCCCAGCCCACCCCACGTAGCTTACAACGGAAATTGGGCTACACTTCTGATACTACAGAGCTTACAGTTGAAATGGAGCTACGCTGGTGACTTCACAGAGCTTACAAGGGAAATGGGTTATGCTACAAGTGTAGCTCCATTTGGATGGTAGCTCTGTGTATCCCTTGTGTAGCTTCATTTCAATTGTAAGCTCTGTGGTATCAATAGTGTAGCTCTATTTACAGAAGCAAGTGGGGAGACAGAGAGGCAGTGGCCCACTGGTCCAGACATATGTCCAGCCCAGGAGGCAATTGGCCCTCCCCTGCTACCTGCCACTGAAACATCCAGCTGGTGTGAAGATTTACCTCCTGAACTTTAGATGACTCCTCTCTTTCACACACAGTCTCACTCTTTACCACTCAGTCTCTCTCCTAGTCCTACATTAGAGATACGCACATGAAGCCTGACCACACTCACAGGAACACTGTTGCTGGTGGCTTCAGTGCCGTTTAGGTCACCACTGTGGCCTCTGTGAAGGTTCTCTGGCAAAGTCCACAGTGATGTTGGTACAATAAACTACACTAGATTTACTAGTAGCATGAAATATGTGTGTATTCATAATTATTTATAATGGTCAAAAACAAAAAGATCATTAAGATTTTTTTAAATATATATAATTACTGACCTGCAATCCCTGCCTGAAGCGATACATTTTGTCTTGCAAGAAGTAATTTCCCCCTGCTGTTTACAGCACGTTAAATCCACTAGACGAGCGATTCTTATGATATATATATAGTCTTCTAGACAGAAAGTCCCTAAAGGGGAACATTGCTATTGCAGCACTGGTAGACAATGAAGGAAATACCCTATACATGTATGAATTAGACATTTTCTCTCTAATTGACCCCCGAAGGACCAAACGGCTGCACAACACAATGTGAAGCAATGTGTTGCCCACCCATCTTGTACTTAACCCTTTGAGTGCCTGAGGGGTTCGCAACGCATTGCAAAGCAATGTGTTGCATACTTCTCTGGTACTCAAAAGGTTAAAGGAGCAGTAAACTTTTTTATGAAAAAATATATACTGAGTAAAATAAGGGTACTTCCAATGCCAAGCGATTCATATTTCCAGAGTTATTACAGTTTAAACCCAGGTTTTTTACATTAGCAGTGACCTCTAGTGGTCAAATTCTAATTAGTTTTTCCTGTTAGATTCTAATGGAGAGGAAAGTAAGGAAAGTCAGAGACATACAGTTCTCCATAGAATGTGATAGAAACTGCCTGTCACTTCCTGTCAGTTATAACTATCAGGAAGTAAACACAGTAAATTCACTTCCTGATATTTGAACTGATATAAATTTTAAATAAAACATCTGACAGCGATGGGAGTGACCTTGTTTTATTCATCAGGAAAAGATCTATAAAATGTGTTTTCATGAAAAAAAGTTTACTGCTCCTTTAAACATCATTTTATTTTTAAACAGATAGTAACAGTTAATATCAGAAGCAGCCCAAGACATTGTGCTGCCTGAGTCCAAGGATGAAATGCTGCCCCCACTCTGCACACCAAAATCACGCCCACCAAAACACACCCCATCCTTAATTATATTAACCCCTCTCCTGCCCCGAAAACCACATACAACTGTAATGTTTTTTTTTTGGTTTTTTTTACACCCCTTGTGCTTCTTATCCCCTCTTTTTACCCCTTAAAGGGATAGTAATACTTAAAATGTAAAAAAAAATATGTTGTAGGGTTGATCCCCCAGAGTAAAACAAGATAAATCCCACTGCTGAAAGGTGTTTCATTCAAAAGTTATTAATTTTCAAAGTTCAATTTTTTAGGTGCAATATAACAGTGGCCTGACATTGTACAGTGGCGCTGTTGCTACACCATCCTATGGAGATTTATGGTCCCGGGACCAGAGCTGTCCATAGGATCGTGTAGCAACAGCGCCACTGCACAATTTCAGGCCACTATGATATTGCACCTAAAAAATTCAACTTTGAAAATTAATAACTTTTGAATGAAACACCTTTCAGCAGTGGGAGTACTCTTGGTTTACTCTGGGGGATAAACCCTACAACATATATTTTTTTTACATTTTAAGTATTACTATCCCTTTAAGCCTATTTTTCCCCTCTTTTCACCCCTTGTGCCTCTTTCTCCCCCCCCCTTGCCTTTTTCTCTTCTCCTGCATTTTACCCAGTCTCCCCACTGCCCGCACTGATGACAGCCGGGACCGTGTCACATGCAGAGACGCCGCGTGGTGCATGCTGGGATTTTCCTCGTCAGTCTGGGCGCCAAATTTAAACTTGCACTGGCCTCAGAACAGAGGAATAAAACCCCGGCATGCTCTACATGACGTCTCCACAATCCCAGCCGTCATCAGTGCGGGAAGTGGGGAGACGCCGTGCACGAAATAACATGCCTTGGAGCGGCAAATGGCCTCCCCTGTCAGAGTGCCGCCTGGGTCCATGGACCCACCGGGACCCATGGAAGGGCCAGCCCTGCTTAATATAGACTAACATTTATACTGTAAGCTTTATCTCCTGAGTACAACAAGGACACTCCCTCTGCTGAGAGGGGGTTTATTCAAAACTTATAACAGCTCAGACTTTAATTTTTTTAGGTGCAATATCACAGTGGCCTGAAATATTACAGTGGTGCTGTTTCTACACCATCTTATGGAAAGTTCTGGCCAAGTGACCATAAATCTCCACAGGATGGTGTATCACCACCGCCACTGTAACATTTAAGGCCACTGAGATATTGCACCTAAAAAAAAGGCAAGTTTGAGCTGCAATAACATTTGAATAAAACACCTTTCAGCAGAATGACTATCCTTGTTTTACTCGCGAAGATAAACCTTACAATATAAATGTCACTTTTTGTTAAGTGTTACTATCCCTTTAATCAAGTACAAGTTCAAAAATTAAAACAACTTTAAAATACAAATAAATAAGAGTCTAGTTTTTCAGTTTATTTGGGAATAGCCCTCTGAACGCTGAGGCAGGGGCCTTCAGAAGCAATTCTGGGGTAAACCAACTGCTCTTTAGTGGAAAATTAAAACACAGAGAGAGTTGTTCAGGTGACCACATGTCCCAGATTTAAAATGTGTACCCCAGGTCCTGGGCACCGCCTTCTGGGATAATACACAATCCTGGAATTAAAACTCCAGAGCACAGAGTTCTATACACTAGAAGGAGAACTGTCTACTGTGACAGGAAGTGATCCCTCTGCTGGGCTACAACAAAATGGCTTCCAGACAGAGATTTAACCACTAGAGAGAGAGAACTCATCCTTGATCCTGACATCAAACAGGAGCTGCAGTGCAATTTTGTTGTAGTGTAATGCTAGTCTAAGGATTAGGGTGTGATGTACATTATCTTGTAGTGTAGTCCAACACAGGCAGCACTTTGTATCACATAAGTAAATGGGCAGTTCTCCCTCTAGTGTTTAGAACTGTGTGGTGCACTGGAGAAAGAGCAGGTTGTGCACTGATGTCCAGTGATGTATAGTGACGCCTCCCACATAACTGCACTAGAGCCGAGGACAAATACTCTATTACTTTTATCTCTACAGTGCCCCTGAATAGCAGAATGGAAATGTGGTCACCCTACCAGTTGTTTTAGCCCTTTGAGTGCCAGAGGGCAATACGTTGGATATGGCCTTTATCACCGTTTAGTGAATCTCCCCCAGGGGAGGGCTGGTAACTTGTGGCCCGGGGGGCAAATACAATCAAGCGGCCCATTTCTACTATCATTTGAGCCCACTCTCAAAGCCCACCTCCTTGTGTTAATTTTAAATGTGGCATTAATATCGTGAAGTAAAGCGATACCACATAGCTCACATTAAAGTGGGCTAATCTACTGATATTACAGAGCTTACAATTGAAGTAAAGTTACACTAGTGATACTATAGAGCTTACAGTGGAAATGGGTTATGTAACTAGTGTAGCCTCATTTTGATTGTAGCTTTGTGGTATAATTTGTACAGCACCATTTCACTTGTAAGCTCTGTGGTATCACTAGTGTTGCTTCATTTATAGCAACAAGATGGAGATTAAATGAGACAGTGGCCCACTGGCCCAGACATATGACTGGCCCAGGAGGCAATTGCCCCCTTGCCCCACAGGCCAGCCCTCCCCTGATCTCCCCCATGGATTGGCTGTATAAAAAACAATTTCTTGCTTACTTTGGCCTGGGCAATGACCCGAGCAGGACTAAAGGGGCCATTTTTTTCTGTTAGAGGCTGTAGCGGCAACTGTGGAAGCTGGGTATTAGGGTTTTTTAAATTTGTATTTTTTTTGTGGAGGAAGATGCTAGAGGAACAGGGTATCGAGGACACTGCTGGACCACCAAAATCAAAGTATGTTGTGTACTTGTTAAAACGTGTGGGGAAGGGGGAAGGGTTAGTCATAGGTTTGGGGTGATGGAGGGATTTTTTTTGTGTTTGTAGTTATTTATGTATGTATTTTTTTTTTTTTTGAAGTCTGGATGAATTGATATGGAGGATTTATCCCCCCTATCAATTCATCTGTGAGTTGCTAGCGCAGTGAGGCCTTGTTGTGCTTGTGTGTTTTCTCTGCTGTTAGATTGTTCAGCAGTGGTTTTTAACACACATTAGAGACTCAACATCAGAGGGAAACTAAAAACAAAAACCAACCCTTTATTTATTTATTTTCTCGTCCGAAATACACTAAGGCGTTTCTTTGTCTACTTTATATTGAATGCCTAGATACTCTCAAACTATGATACATCTAATTGTTTTTATGCATCTAATCTAGCGATCAGGTGCGCATGCGCTTTCTGGACCCATTCCTGTTTTGACATACATATGATAACATGACTATGTTGTAGTATGTTTGTTTACTGTTGTAAGGTTATTTTATACCTTATTGGAATATTAGTTTTTTCAAATAGAAATATAAATCGATCTTGGATCCTATGAATTTCTGGGACACGTGATCTGTATCTCTCTCATTAATGGCAGTTTGTATGCACTTAATGGGGCAGCTCTACCCACAATGCATCCCCTGACGAAGCCTTTGGGCTGTGTGGGTTGGAGGTGCTGCTTAGGAAGGTCTACTGTTTCTACCTGTGATCTACTTTACTCGTGGTGTTCTTATATTGGTAAGTATTGTTTTTTCTTACATTATGCATTAATATATTGTGTTTTGCACATTGCAATTGGCACTTTGATTGTCTTTAGATTGTATAGCACTTTCTATGGATGTATATCAGATTGTCGTTATTATATGAACACTGGTAGTATTTTCACTACTCTCTGAGTTAAATATAACTAACGTGTGTCATTATTTGACCACGTCTTGATTATTGAATGTGAGAGTTTTATGTATTGTTGGACCTCCTATACAGACAGCCCTTCTTTGTTTTTAATTATGTTTTATTGTGTACCTTTTGTTTTTTGTATTTGACATATATATATATATATATATATATATATATATATATATATATATATATATATATATATATATAATCCAGAAAGAGGCACTCTCAATAAATGTAGATAAATGCCTGGGTGCCGAAACAACAATGTGTAGTCTAAAGGTATAAATCAGCACGCTCAGGACTGCTCTTTTGTGCTAATTATTCTTTACTAGTTGAACAGCCCGTGACACGGGCCACAGTGTCACAGCCACCAAGTCGCGGGGCAGTCACACGCAGTAGAGACTGCCCACGCCGCGGCTGATACAGTGCAGGACGCTCCTTCGGAGCGCCCAGCTCTGTATCAGCCGCGCCGCAGGCATTCTCTACTGCGCATGACTGCCGCACGCGCAGCAGTGTCTACTGCGCATGTCGGGCGTTACACACAATTTAGCGAATTATTATATAGGATTTGAAGATCAACGTTTCGATCCCATTCTGGGATCTTTGACAAAGATCCCAGAATGGGATCGAAACGTTGATCTTCAAATAAAGAATAATTAGCACAAAAGAGCAGTCCTGAGCGTGCTGATTTATACCTTTAGACTATATATATATATATATATATATATATATATATATATATATAAGTATAGCATTTTTGACTCTTGAATGAGTGCCTCTGTTAAGGGTCTGACTTGCTTGGGGCTTTCTTTGTCCTATTTGTATGTACAAATTTCTTAAACGACTAAGGTCATCAATGCATAGATCAGCTGAATACCACATAATCATTCAAACTGTATATTTTGTGAGTATACACCGCAGGTATACAGCTCACAACAAGGGACAATGGGGGAGACGTATAAAACTGGAGTTATAAAGTGTCTGTAAAATTGTCTCAAAGCGACATAACTTTATGTATAAACATCTAACGACATTTTGCTAAGTGCTAACTCCAGTTAGTTGACTTATGAAAAGTGGAGTAGAAATGGTTTTGGCCAAATAAGAATTGTGTCCCGGTGTATTTATAAAAAAAATTCCCTAATTGCACCAAAATAAAGCCAGTTTTAGGGATTAAAGCTTAACGCCAGGTAAAACCTGTTCTTATTGGAAGTATATAATAGCGCTATGTGTGCAAATATATATTCTCAGGTGCAGATATTCTCAGATAGACCTATTTATAAACGTGACTTTATTTCTTTATAAATATGACCAGGCATTGTGAATTTTAGCGACAATTCTTAATACACTAAGAAGAATTTTTATACATCACCCCCAATCTTCTCACTGTTATCAGAAGGAAAACCCTGCCCCCCTTGACAGATTTTTCCTTCTGCTCACTGAAGATTGTCCATCTCTGTGATCCATCTGGACAGTCTTATTGCTCTGAGGTGAGCAGTGTTACATCAGTAAAAGGGGCAGGAGGGAGATACTTTATCATTCAATTACTCTTGTACTACAACTCTGACAGTAGTGAAATAACACTCTCCATGGCCCAAATACTATGATGATTAATTGGAGCTGCTTTTATTGTGAAACATTACTATCCCTTTAACAACCAAACACATAAGAAAAGATGCACTTTGTTGTATCTCTTGAATAAAACCACTACCAGCAATGGGCTTACCTTTGATTTACACAACAGGAAGAAAACCTATAACATTTCGGTTTTCTGTAAAAGAAAATAAATTCACTGCTCCTTTAAATATATATATATATTTTTAATCCTCTCTTTAAGTTTTGGGGTTGCCCCACTCAGGAGCTACCAGCAGTAAATATTTTGAGGTGGATTCATTCATCTGACTAAGCCACTGACTGATGCACCTGTACGCAAGTAAAATATGACCAGCCCTCCATTTTAACCTTTTGAGTGCGAGAGGGTTAGCAAACACATTGCTTCACAATACATTTCACAAATGGTTTCGATGTGCAAGACATTGTTTCACACCCCACTGGTCATAAAGGGGTTACGTTCCCAATAGAATAGCCATCCTGCATTACAGGGATATTAATGTCTGTTATAAAAATCGTTCGCCAAGTCTTCTTTATATTAAAAAGTAACACATTGCGATATGTGTAGGAAGCTTACTTGTTTGTTATAGTTGTTAAGGGGAGAAAGATCCCCTTCTGGCCGTCTCCCACTGAATCTGGAATCTGGTAGTGGAACTGGACAGGTGCAGTGAGGGACAATCTTCAGTAAGCAAAGGTTAATCCTTACCTCCTTCCTCAAGTGAGGCAGGATTTCCCTTACACTTAAGGAAGTTTGTCCCTCTCTGCATCAGTCCAGTTCCACAACCAGATTCAGTGGGAGGCGGCCAGAAGGGGATCTTTCTCCACTTAATAACTCTTGAACTACAAACAAGTAAGCTCCTACACATAGCGCAATGTGTTACTTTTAATATAAACATGAAAAAATTATATAAGTCTTACCTCCCAAACCTTTATGGTTTGGGAGATATTCAGAAGTAAAGTTTCCCCTGGAGTGACGTAATTGCTCCACCCTTCAGATTTGGAATCCGGTCCTGGGACCGGCTGTGCCTCTCCAGAAGTGCTGAGATCACCATCTTTAAAAAGAATTTCTTAATTGGAATGGTCTACAAAGTGTGCTTTCAAGCCAGGCACACTTTATAGATAGTTCCAATTAAGTAGTTCTTTTTAAAGATCGTAATCTCGGCACTGCTAAAGAACTGCCAATTGATCTGTGGACCGAATTCCAAATCTGTCCACTAGATGGCAGACTTGGCTGAAACAGCCAGGAAAAGGGAATTTTACTTTATTTTACTTCTGAATATCTCCCAGACTTATATAATTTTTCATGTTTTTTTAAGGGCTACAATATAAAATAAACTTATTTTCAAGGTTTACTATCCCTTTAAAGGGGATGTATCACCTAAAAACACATTTTTGCCCATTGGTTTTGTTAGTAAAGTATTATTAGGGAAGCTGTTTTTTTTAATGTAACTCCTTTTGCAGGTATTTAATATTGAAGTCAGATAGAAGACTCAGCGTACTGTATACTGCATTATGCTGACCGGCACAGCTCTGACTGCCTAACTCTTCTCCCACCTCATTCCCAGCTGCCCCAGGGAGTGCATTCACGTTTCCCTTCGATGTGCAGAAGTGCACAGCACAGGAAAATAAATGACTGCAAGAGGATTTACATTAAAAAAAAAACAAAAAAAAACTTCCCTAATAATACTTTACTAACAAAACCTATGTGTAAACATTTTTTAGGTGATACATCCCGTATAAATCATGGAAGCTGCTGAAAATGCCCTTCTGCAGGACTGTACAGGAATCAGTGGAACCCTGCAGTGTGCGTTTTTTATAAGTGTCTCTGATTTAAAGGGATATGCAATCATCTTAGTGATCTCTTTAACCCCTTAAGTACCAGCGGTCCAGGGAAGTTACCTTCCCTTAAGGACCGCTTTGATCTTTGCCGACGCGCAGGTACACGTGACCTGTTACGTGTACCAGCGCGCCGCTTGGAGGCCTAAGTAGAACGCTGTAAGTAAAAAGTACGAGACGTGCTATGACCGTCACTGGTCCTTAAGGGTATAAGGACCGTGACGGTCATACCATGTCACGTAGACCTTAAGGGGTTAAATCAGGGATGCCTGTGAAATATTGATTCTGTAGAACTACAGATGAATCAGTGGAGCCCAACATCATGGGCAGTATAGCCAAAGGAAAAGTGGAGGAGTTCTGGGGCAAACCATTTTCATCGTAGGGGAGAACTAACAGTTCAAAAAATTCCCATTGATTTAAATGGGGATATTAACCCCTTGAATGCTAGAGAGGTCTCCAGTGCATTGCGAAGCAACGCATCGGAGACCTCTCTAGCATTCAAGGGGTTAAAAGCTCCCATTTAAATCAATGGGAATTTTTAGTTCTCCCCTGCAATGCTAATGGTTTCCCTCTTCCGCTTTTTCTTTTGAACATACGGCTCTGTGTGTTTTAATGTGTCTCTGATTTAAAGGGATATGCGGTTATGTCACTTGAATGCTGGAAATGCTTTTCAGTGAGCTGAGACCTCACAAAACATTTAAGGGGGTTAAAAACCACTTTTCAATCAATGTGCATTTTATTGTTTTTCTCCAATGGTCCAACTGGATTTCCTCATAATTTCTCTACTCTTCTGTTCTGTGTATGTTACCCGAGGTGTCTAATGCTTTCATACAGTATATCATTTCCTATGTGTTATCCCCCAGATCCATCTGAAAGGTGACATGTGCAGCACTCAGACAGGTGGGTGACATACCTGGGAACTCTCCGCATCTGCCCCAGTTTTCAGTTTTTAGTGTTAATTTCTGGGGCTCCAGGGACAGAGGCTGATTGTCCGGTGGTAGTGAGTTTCCTATGAAACTGTGCCTACTTCTCCTCCTTCCCACCCTGTTCCACCCACTTCTCCTCCTTCCTCACCCAGTTCCTCCTACTTCTCCTCCTTCCCTCCCTGTTCCACCCACTTCTCCTCCCTCACCCAGTTCCTCCTACTTCTCCTCCTTCCCACCCTGTTCCACCCACTTCTCCTCCTTCCTCACCCAGTTCCTCCTACTTCTCCTCCTTCCCACCTTGTCCCTCCCACTTCTGCTCCTTCTCACCCTGTTCCTCCCACTTCTGCTCCTTCTCACCCTGTCCCTCCCACTTCTCCGCCTTCTCACCCTGTTCCTCCCACTTCTGCTCCTTCTCACCCTGTCCCTCCCACTTCTCCTCCTTCTCACCCTGTTCCTCCCACTTCTCCTCCTTCTCACCCTGTTCCTCTCACTTCTGCTCCTCATCACCCTGTTCCTCCCACTCCCCACCCACATCTTCTCCTTCTCACCCTGTTCCACCCACATCCCATCCATTTCTTCTTCTTCCCATCTTGTTACTCCCACATCCCGCCCACTTCTCTGCCTTCCCATCTTGTTCCTCTCACTTCCCGCCTACTTCTTCTCTTTCTCTCTCTGTTCCACCAACTTCCCCTCCTTCCTCACCCTGTTCCTCCCACTTCTCCTCCTTATCACCCTGTTCCTCCCACTTCTCCTCCTTATCACCCTGTTCCTCCCATTTCCCACCCATTTCTCCTCCTTATCACCCTGTTCCTCCCATTTCCCACCCATTGCTCCTCCTTCTCACCTTGTTCCTCCCACTTTCTGCCCACTTCTCCTCCTTCCCACTCTTTTCTGCCCACTTCCTGGCACAATGACAGTAAACCCCACCCACCCAATTGCATCATTTACATACCTCTGGTCGCACCATATGGGGCCTCTCCAGGAGCTCAAGAGGATTAAGTTCCCAGTTATGGTGGGTGACCATTTTGCACTAAATGATAGTTAAACTGATGTACTAAGGGGGAAATCTGGAGCAAATCTACTGCACCATTGCACTTCTGTATGGTTAACCCTTTAAGAACCAGAGGGGTGTGCAACACATTACTTCTCATAGCACACCCTCTGGTAATTAAAGTGTTAAAGGATCAGTATATCTCAGTGGTACTGAAGTCTGAGTGCATCCTCTCTGCTGAGTGATGCTGAAGTATGTGCTCATACTCTCTGAGTGCTGTGTGGTGCTGAAGTCTGAGTGCTTCCTCTCGGCTGAATGGTGCTGTAGTCTGAGTGCTTCCTCTCGGCTGAATGGTGCTGTAGTCTGAGTGCATCCTCTCCACTCACTTGTCATACCTTATCCATCACCAGCATTACTAGAACCCATCATGACTAAATTCATTGCATACTTAATTCTTTGTACAGTACTGTGCAAAAGTCTTAGGCAGGTGTGAAAAAATGCTGTAAAGTAAGAATGCCTTCAAAAATAGACATGTTAATAGTTTATTTTTATCAATTAACAAAATGCATAGTGAGTGAACAGAAGAAAAATCTAAATCAAATCAATATTTGGTGTGACCTCCCTTTGCGTTCAAAGAGCATTAGTTCTTCTAAGTACACTTGTATACAATTTAAGAAACTCTGCAGGTAGGTTGTTCCAAACATCTTGGAGAACTACCCACAGTTCTTCTGTGGATTTAGGCACCTCCGTTCCTTCTCTCTCTCCATGTAATCCCAGACAGACTCGAAGATGTTGGGATCAAGGCTGTGTGGGGGCCATACCATCACTTCCAGGACTTTGTCTGTATGTTTGGGGTCGTTGTCATGCTGAAGAATACATTTGGGGCCAATCAGATGCCTCCCTGATGGTACTGCATGATGCAGTGGTTCCCAACCAGGGTGCAGTGGCACTTTGGTGTGCCACAGACATCAACTTAGGGTGCCCTGTATTTTCTATAAAGACTAACAAAAATGGATTTTTAAATAAAGATTTATAGAAATTGATATGCACAATATGTTTAGTTATGGTATTTTGAGTATAAGACAGTGGTGTAACAATAGGCGTCGCAGCGGTCGCACCTGTGACCGGGCCGTCACTGAAGGGGCCCGGCCGTCGCCTGCGACCCCCTCGCCAGCAGCAGTCGCCTAGCTGTTCTCCCACTCGGCGCACTGCTCTAGTAATACAGAGCGCTGGGGGATGACATCATCTCCCAGCCTCTGCATTACTAGAGCGGCGCGCGGGAGCTCCAGTTACAGAGATCTGTGCCAAAGGAGGCACAGATCTTTAAAGACACTCCGCAAGACCACCAAGGATTGGAGGTAGGGGAAATGTGGAGATGAAGGGGCAATGTGAAGATGGGGGCATTGTGGAGATGAAGGGGGGGGCATTGTGGAAGAGGCATTGTGGAGATGAAGGGGCATTGTGGAAGGGGCAATGTAGAGATGAAGGGGGCATTGTGTAAGGGGCATTGTGGAGATGAAGGGGGCATTGTGTAAGGGGCATTGTGGAGATGAAGGGGGGGCATTGTGTAAGGGGCATTGTGGAGATGAAGGGGGCATTGTGGCGATGAAGGGGGCATTGTGGAAGGGGCAATGTGGAGATGAAGGGGGCATTGTGGAAGGGGCATTGTGGAGATGAAGGGGGCATTGTGGAAGGGGCATTGTGGAGATGAAGGGGGGGCATTGTGGAAGGGGCATTGTGGAGATGAAGGGGGGGCATTGTGGAAGGGGCAATGTGGAGATGAAGGGGGGGCATTGTGGAAGGAGCAATGTGGAGATGAAGGGGGCATTGTGGAAGGGGCAATGTGGATGAGGGGGCCAATGTGGTCGGGGGGGGCCCATGGCAATTCTTGTACCAGGGCACGGTGGCTTCTAGTTACGCCTCTGGTATAAGACCTAATACGACGGTATATGTATGTATTGTACCCTTCATTATGCCCTTGATAAAGTACATTAAATATGTTAGGGGTGTCCCGCATGTTCAAGATTATGTATTAGGTGTACCCCAAGCAAAAAATAAGATTGAGAACCACGGGCATGATGGATAAGTATCTGCCTGTACTTCTCAGCATTGAGGATACCATTAATTCTGACCCAATCCCCTATTCCAAGTCACTTGGCCTTGTTTCCATGTCGGAGGTATGGGGTTTTTTTTGGCCGCAAGTCATCCGTGAAGACCACTTCTTGCCATACTTATCCGAACAGTAGATGATTGTACCAGAGTCCCACTGTTTTCTGCTAATTCTGAGATGATGGCATGCCTGGACATCTTCCAATTGTGAAGGGAAATAAGCATGGTGTGTCTTTCATCTGCTGCACTAAGTTTACCAGGCTTACCACTGCTTCTATGGTCCTCAACTCTGCCCGTTTCTTTGTACTTGTTCAAAAGAGCTTGGAAAGTACATCTGGAAACCCCTATCTGCCTTAAAATGTATGCCCGAGAGAGACCTTGCTGATGCAGTATAACTACCTTGTGTCTTGTTGCTGTGCTCAGTCTTTCCATGGTGTATGATTTTTGACATTAATCTGTCTTCAGCAACCTCACCTTGCTAGCTGAGTTGTTCCTCACCCAGTTTTATTCCTCCTACTCAGCTGTTTCTGTTTCATTTAATGATTGTGTTTCAACCTACATATTAAATTGATGGTCATTAGCAGCTGTTTGGTGTAATTGTTTAATGATACATCTGACTATATGCCTACAAAATCTCTGACTTTGTGCAAGTGTACCTAGAAGAACTGGTGCTGTTTTGAAGGCAAACGGTGGTCACAGAGCATATATTGATTTGTTTTAAATTTTTCTTCTGTTCACTCACTGTGCATTTTGTTAATTGATAAAAATAAACTATTACGTCTATTTTTGAAGCATTCTTACTTTACTTTTTCACAGTACTGTACATATGGTGAAGTTTGTTGTATTCTCTGTAATAAAACCGCTAGACACACTTTCCCATAACATTGCTCCTTAGTGCATCTCCCCCTGGCGGCACTGCTAATGTAAAAAAAAATACTCCCACAATTTAAACTGAAACAGCTTATGAACAAAGCATCTCTAGCTGTGAGTGTACCATTGATTCACTCAAAAAGAAAAGCCTTAAATGTCTATTTTCTATAATAAAGGTTTACTACTCTTTTAATGTGACCAGATCTCCCCTTTAATACAGGATACTTATGAAAAACACAGGCTGCAGGGTTCCACTGCATACCTAGGAACTTTCAAAATGGGCTGGCCACCAGATCATTGAAATTATAACCTTTTATGTTCCCCAGAAAGTACAGTCTCGGCAATATGTCCATACATGCTCTAATCCAGAACTTTTAACATGCTTCAAATTAAAGACACCACTGCCTAATCCTATATAATAATTCGCTAGGATGTTTGTCAGAAGCTGTCATGCACTGTAGAGACTGCCCGAACGCATGGAATGCTAGGAGTTCTGTGCTGGGAGCATGGAATGTTGGGAGCATGGAATGCTGGGAGTTCTGTGCTGGGAGCATTCTGTGCTTTTGGGCAGTCTCTATAGTGCATGACTGCGTTGGCGGCAGGACGCAGAGCAGGGCCGGCCTCTTAACCCTTTGAGTGCCAGAGGGGTATGCAATGCATTGCAAAGCAGTGAGTTGCGTACCCCTCTGGCACTAAAAGGGTTAACATCACCCGGATCTTGGCCCATGTACACGGGCTTTTACATTAGTCACACATAAGACAACTAGGACTTCTCTGTCTTCCTTTCTGGTAGAAATAGCACCAACGTAAAGACAATAGAAGCAGTTATATGGTGCAGATCATGTAGTAGATAACCCTGGACTCTCCTCACTCTGAGATTTTGGCTCTTCACCCTGAGATTTGGGACAACACCCTGAGTTTCAGGGTCAAACCCTGAAAGTTCCCAGGTATGTTCCTCTGGTACCTGTGCTGTCCTGTAGAATGACATTTTTATAAGTTTCCTACATTAATGGGGGAGGCCTGGTCACTTTTCCTGTGATGTAACTGCTTTGCCCCAGAACTGATCCAATTCCTCGTTATGTGAAGTGGTGGAAAGCCTGTGTCCTTGGAGCAGGTCGGCCACTTTTTTCTTGTGCACAAACAAAGGCCCACAAACTGCACTTGTAGCCCCCAACTCCACACACACAAACACACATTCAAATAAGACAGGAAATCTTGCTTTTATTGTTATTTATTTTTTGCCTGTAATCGTAACCTCCTCACAAAGATTACACTGCCATGCTGTATACCTTCTCTGCTTAATCACCAGTGACCCCTAGTGGTATCAGTCTATCACTGAATCTTAAAGTTGAATTATACTTGCTAGGAACAAGTGGCTAAATACATTGTGTAGCCTTCTGGCACTCAAAGGGTTAAAGGATCATTAAACCTATATACGTTAAACTAACTAAAATATACAGTATGTACCTCTAACTATCACTAACCTGCTCCAGTAATTCAGGGGCTAATACTTAGAATTGTATGGCTGATCATGTGGTGCTACCCTAAGACTAGGGAGGAGATGCCTCCACTTCCTGTCTGTGATCAGCACATAGAGCGAAGAGAGGCGGTGACTTAAGCTCCCATAGATACAGTGCGCTTGTACACAGAGAGAAAATTCTGCAAGATTTTGGTTGCGCACAAGAGCACTGTCTATTTGGAGATTTTGAGATGTCAGTCTCAGCTCCCATAGAGTCGTTTACCAACCATGGAGGCTGTTTTTCAGTAGTTTTAAGGGAGCACCATGGGGTCAGACATGAGACACATAATCTATATTTTAGTTAATCTGATATGGATTATTGTTCTTTAACTCTTTTAGAGAGGGGGACACAATGCATTGCTCACACCTCTGGCACTCAAAGGGTTGATTTGTTTAACATGAATTTTTCTAGGTGGATGTCAATCATTATATCTGGGGACATTCTCGTCCCAAGTGCCAGGAGAAACACTGTACAGGTGAGAATGGGAGTGTCCAGATAATGCATTTTGCATCATGTTGTGGGAGGGGCTTAATCAGGTGGACATGGGAGGGTGGTTGAAAGGAGGCGCTTGCCATGAAATGGATGGTAAATTGAGCGGAATAGGGTGGGAATGGGCTGAACAGACTGGAGTGTGGATAGGGGTTATAGCTGAACTCACCACTCAGGAGAATCAGCTTTAACCCTTTCTGGTATGTACTCACTGCTGCTGCTAAAATCCTGATTTGCCCACAGTTTTCTATTTGTAGAAATCAAAAAGAAAAATACAAGAAGGGGTGCCTATAGTGTTATACCAAACTAATAGATGTGCTGCAGGTAATCATACAACAGATCAACTCACATTTGAAAGTTGATGATAATCAGGCATATGCCTGTTACCAACTGAATACGTATACAGGGTGCTTTACCAGTCCCTGCTTAGGTGGGTACCATCCATGTCTTGACATCCTCAACAGGAGAAGTAGGTCATTTGTAAGTCCCCTGGTAAGTAACCAGAATGAAAAGCCAAAGAGGGATGCCCTGTGACTCTGTTTGAAGTACCTGTCAACAACATCCAAATTTCAGTGTGACCAGAGGAAGATAAACAATAACATTTATAGAAACGTGCATCTATGGCAAAGCTGGAACTGGCAAAGGAAGAAGATGCCCCATAGGATGACTATGTGGGATTTTTCATTTGTGCACAAACAGGACAAGAGGAGACAATACTTTGCCACCACAACTCCTCAGATATTAGACCAAACATCCATTTTATTCCATGATGTCCTGCAGCCAGGGCCGGATTTACATCTCAGGAGCCTGTAGGCACAGAAATCTGAACCGACCCCCCCCCCCATTGGCCATCTCCACAATGCTCCAAATCTCCACATTACCCCCAATCTCCATATTGCCCTCACATTGCCCATATCTTCTCCACATTACCCCCATCAGCTCCGCATTACCCTCACATTGTCCCCATCAGCTCCACATTGCTCCCCATCAACTCCACATTGCCCCCATCATCTCAACATTGCCCCCATCAGTTCCATATTGCCCTCACATTGCCCCATCATCTCAACATTGCCCCCATCAGCTCTATGCCCCCATCACCTCCACATTTTCCCCATCAGCGCCACATTGCCCTCACATTGCATCCATCATCTCCACATTGCCCTCATATTGCCCCCCATTCCGTTATCCCCATATTGCCCTCACATTTCCCCCATCATCTCCACATTAAGCCTCACATTCCCCCACCCCCCACCCCCTAGTGGTCCAACGGCAGGAGAGATCTGTTCTTCTGCATAGACCTGTAGCTGCAGGAGTCAGAATGTATATAGTAAAACCACCTTTATTCAAGGCACAGAAATGATATAAACAGCTGACAAATAGGAACAGGCAGTAGGTCAACAGATAAGCTAGCACTACTATCAGGAATAGTAGGCCGTCTAGGATAGACCTCACTGCTGAGACTAGGCCGAAGCCACTGGTAGTCTCTGATGGAACTTGGACTGGAACAGGATCAACCACAGATAGTCTTCTGCTGGAACTTGAACTGCAATAGGAGCCGGGTCAACTACTGATGATCCTCCACTGGAACACGAACTGGAACTGGCACGGAATAACTCCGACCAGGAACAAACGAGTAGATACTGACTCATGCCTGCAGTCAGTACAGATGGAAGTCTACCAGAGCCCCAGGTCTGCACCAGATGGATGTCCGTGGGAGAGAGGCAACACAAGAGACAAGCCGGACAGAGCCACAGGACAGCACCAGATCGGGTAGTCAGACAAGCCAGGTCATACACGGAGCGGTTAGTCAGCCAGAGCCACAGGTCTGCACCAGATTGGTTGTCGTACAAGCCTAGGGACATACACAGAACGGACAGTCAGACAGAGCCACAGGTCTGCACCAGATCGGATAGTCAGACAATCCAGGTCATACAAGGAGAGGTTAGTCAACCAGAGCCGCAGGTCTGCACCAGATTGGTTATTGGACAAGTCTAGGCACATACGCGGAGCGGATAGTCAGAGCCACAGGTCAGCACCAGATCGGGTAATCAGACAAGCCAGGTCATACACAGAGTGGTTATTCAGCCAGAGCCGCAGGTCTGCACCAGATTGGTTGTCGGACTAACCTAGGGACATACACGGAGGGGATAATCAGACAGAGCCACAGGTCAGCACCAGATCGGTTAGTCAGACAAGCCAGGTAATACACAGATCCTAAACAACAATCACTGCACTGGAACACCATGAAAGGGCAACTGATGTGGTGTCCAGGCAGTTTAAATACTTATTGCTCCGCTTCTGAGAGGTGGAGCAATAATTGTATCGTCTCTTTAAGAAAGCCGGGTCGCGACGTCACTAAGAGAATCCCTGTGACACCAGCCCGCACTCTGCCCAGCTGAAAGAGGAACTGAATGCGGCAGGAGCTGCATGGACACAGACCCAGAAGCCAGCCGCTAGCACAGCAGCAGGAGGCCTGCCGCTGATCGGGTACTCAGTGGCAGGTTCTCTAAGGTAATCGTAAAGCTTACAGATATATAAAAACATAATATAATAATAACTAGTATTTATATAGCACCTTTCTCCCAGTGGGACTCAAAGTGTTTTCAGCGCACGCTCTCGGAATTAACCAAATCGGCAGCTGAAATAATAGATGTTATTATTACCCAATCAATGGTACTCATTTATTGACCTCGGAAGGATGACGGGCTGCATTGACCCTGCCAGGACTTGAACCTGTAACCTTGGGGTTTGAACAGTCTCTGTAGTCAGAGCATTTACCACTGAGCTACATGATTAAGTATACAGCTCTGAAAATGAACGAAAGACTGAAAGACATCTGGGGGATGACATAACCCAAAGGGCCTCACCAAATACTCAATTCCCAAATGTTTTATTACCAGTGGTATTCCACTTATCCCCTTCATAAATGTTTATCAAATTAAAAGCACTAGTAGATGTAACTTCATAAAGATCCTTGCCACATGGAGTCTGTCCAAGAGCCCAAAAATCAGAGGCAATGGCTAACTTATGCTTTGTTATTTTATTAAGCACCAGATAATCAAAATAAGGCCTTTGTTGGATGTACTTCTTCTGAACAAAAATAATTCTGGCCCAGAGAAGAACACCGAAAAATCAAGTCCTACAATTTCTCTGGTATTCCCTAGTAGTCAATTAATCTTTTCAGCAGTCCTTTCCTGAAAGTAACCATTAAAGGGATAGTAATACATCGTTTTAACTTTATTTTATTTTGTAGGCATTAAAAAAACATGAAGAACGATATAAGTCTTAGCTCTCAAACCTTTATGGTTTGAGAGATATTCACAAGCAAAGTTTCCTCCTCCCGCCCCTTTTACCTAGTGTAATCCATCTCTTCTCAGATGTGGAATCCAGTCCATAGACCAGACAGATAACAGAAGGGGACAATCTTCTTCCTATGAGAACAATGAAATCCCTGCCCACCTTGACAAGCTTTTCAGGTTTTTCCCTTATCTTAATTGAAGATTGTCCCTCTCTGCAGTCTACCTGGGCACCTCCCTTCTGATCTGGCTGAACAGTGTTACATCAGTAAAAGGGGCGGGAGGGGGATACTTTGTCATTGAATTACTCTGGAACTACAACTCTGACAGAATTGAAATAACACTCTCCAAAGTCCAAATACTATGATGATTAATTAGAGCTGTTATTTATTATGAAACATTACTATCCCTACCATTAAAGAAAGTGGCCCCAGTATCAGTATCATGAGCAAGTGATCAAGAGCATACTGAGACAAGGTGTGATAAAGAAGTGATAAAGTGGAGCTGACTTCACTAGTGATATCACATCTTCAGTTCCTCTGTTATTCTGTGAAGCCTATGCACTAAGATGTCTCCAACTTTGATAACTTAGTGCATAGGCTCTATAGAATAACAAAAGGAACTGGAAAAGTGATTTCACTGGAGAAGCCATCTCCACTTTATCACATCTTTATAATGCCTTTGTGCATAACCCCCCTAGACTGATGAAAAGGCAAGTTAACAAAATTTGCAAGAAAATGCAAAAACCATTGATTCAAAAAATCCTTGCTATCCATCAAATCTTTCAGGCAAACTTTAATGGTTGACTGGAAATATAATGAACATTAGTGTTGAGCGAGCACCCCGATGCTCGGGTGCTCTGACCGAGCACCCCCTGAGGCTCGAGTGCTCGGCCGAGCACCCGAGCCCCATTGAAATGAATGGGGCGACACGAGCATTACACCAGGCACCCCCTGCTCTGATGAGGGGAGGGTGCCTGGTTAATGCCCCCCTTCATCTCCGCTATGCCCCCTTCATCTCCGAATGCCCCCTTCATCTCCGCAATGTCCCCCTTCATCTCCGCTATGCCCCCTTCATCTCCGCTATGCCCCTCTTCCACAATGTCCCCCTTCATCTCCGCTATGCCCCTCTTCCACAATGTCCCCCTTCATCTCCTCTATGCCATAGAGGAGATGAAGGGGGACATTGTGGAAGAGGGGCATAGCGGAGATGAAGGGGGACATTGTGGAAGAGGGGCATAGAGGAGATGAAGGGGGACATTGTGGAAGAGGGGCATAGCGGAGATGAAGGGGGACATTGTGGAAGAGGGGCATAGACTCTATGCCCCTCTTCCACAATGTCCCCCTTCATCTCCGCTATGCCCCTCTTCCACAATGTCCCCCTTCATCTCCGCAATGCCCCCTTCATCTCCGCAATGCCCCCGTACCTCCAGTCCCTGGTGGTCCAGCGGAGCGTCTTCAGATCTGTGCCTCTTCCGGCACAGATCCCCGCCACCCGAACATGGCGGGCGAGCACATGGCGGTACTCGACGAGTACCGCCATGTGCCGAGCAGAGCGATGCTCGAGCCAATACGAGCATCGGCCGAGCACGCTCGCTCAACACTAATGAACATGTAAAGAAGTTAAAGGAGAAGATGATGAAGGAACCAAAGCTTCAATAAACTGTTGCATAACTTCAAGCAAACTAGTAACTCAGTCCAACATATGATCTAACTTCAAAGTATGACTGAAATGCTGATAAAGAAGAACTCCTCCCTGCAGCAGCAACACCATTGATACCTCAGGAGGACCTGCAGACATGGTGAGATCAAACTCTGTAAGGGTAACCAGAAAGCAGAGCCAAGGAAAGATGCAATGTGACCCCATAAAACACCAGTACTCTAGAAGTTTTGAAAAAAAAGTTGCAAAAAAAATAATCAAAAGTATGTACCATAAAATCTCACGTATACTACACATCTGTGTATAATACGAAGGTGTACATTACACCCGGCTTACCCATATCCTCCTTCTCTGTAGTCCATCTGATTTCCTCAGCCTGACAGGGTCCCAGTGGGTGGCATGCTTGCAACTGACTCTTGCTTCCAGCATGGCTCTGTCAGGACCTCTTCTTTGTAGCCAATGGGTAATGTCTTGCGAGGACTGCAAGGTCCTCACAGGGAAATACCATAGATCTGTCAGGCTGAGGAAATCGGACGGACTACAGCGGAGGAAGGCATGGGTAAGCTGCGAGGGAAGCGGTGGCAATGGTTATTTTTTTTTAATACATTTTTTTTGTCTCGTGTATAATACGCACCCCCCATTTCACATAAGGTTGCCATGTTGCCATATTCTTTTGTTGAAAATAACTTCTAAGTGTTGCACCCTGCTAGCATATGCGAAACCCCAGTTATTTTTCAAAAACGGCTGTTCTACAAGCTGGTGGTTACTGGTTGGTGTTGTTGGCAAAGGACAAAGAGACTCAGCCAGCTAACAGAGGAGGGCTGGCCTGGGGGGCAGAGATGCAATTGCCCCCAGGGTTGGACATAAGTCTGGGCCGGTGGGTCACTGCCTCACTCAGTTTCCAACTTGCTTCTGTAAATGGAGTAAACAGAATTTACAGAGCTACACTAGTAATGAAGCTCCATTTCAATTGTGATTTCACTAGTGTACCAGCATTTCAATTATAAGCTCTGTGATATCACTAGTGTACCAGCATTTCAATTATAAGCTCTGTGATATCACTAGTGTACCAGCATTTCAATCTTAAATTCTGTGATATCACTAGTGTACCTGGATCAGACGGTGGCTCTTCAGCAGCGCCGACATAGCGATATCTAAAAATAAATACTTCATCGGAATGGTCTACAACGTGTGCCTGGTTTGCAAGCACACGTTGTAGACCATTCCGATGCAGTATTTCTCTTTAGATATCATTATGTCGGTGCTGCTGAAGAGCCGCACCTGGTCAAGCGACCAGAATTTGCTTCTGACAGCTTTACAGCCCGTCAAGCAGAAAGGGGAGGGAGCAGAGGACTTTATTTTCCTGTATCTCTCAAACCATAACGGTTTTAGAGATACGAATAAGTGCAAGTACTCTATGTTAATTGTATCTACCATATAGTTAATACTTTTTTCTGACATTACTATCCCTTTAAAGAAGTAAATCACATATTACTCTGTCTAGAGATCTCCCTCAACTTCATCATGTATTTTCTTCTTACCACCCATATCTATCCTGGACCCAGCCTTTTGCTTAATCTTGAGACTCTCTCCTTAGCAATGGTAATTACATGCTTTACTGTTCTACCCTCATGTCATATTTACCTACCACCTGTATCCTCTATCTTGTAAGCTCTCTCCTCTTGTATCACTATAAACCTGTGTCACATAGATTGTCTCATCTACTTTTCTATATCACCAGGAGATATGTGGTGTATTTATGAATAAAATGTAGAAATATAGAAGTACTAATCCTCTCAAGAAATACTCTCAAGTGTTCACTTTTCTTCCCCAGAATAGAGTCTTCTTCCCCAGGACAGATATAAACATGTAGCGACAAAAGAAAACAGAAGGGGGCCCTATAGTGTAATATTGTAAAACATCAATAATCCAATTAAAGAAAAAATGGGTTCTACTCACATTTTGCTTTGGTTAAAGTTTCACCCCCAACCAAATATGCCCGTGGAGATCACCTACCTGTCTCCACTCATGTTCAACCCATCTCTTGTGAAAAAGTATACAAATATTAAATAATAATAACAAAAAATAAAAATAAACTAAAAATAATGATAAATAAAATACATAAATAAAATAAAGCTGCTCCGTATGAAAACAGATATACGTTTTAATGTATTAAAAAAATACAAATGAATTTTAAAAACAATGTGTATATGGCCCGCTGACACGTTTCGCTGCTAATAAAACCACTTTTTCAAAGCCTATGGCCAATATATGCACAGCACACAGGCCCGTGCAGACCAGTGATGTTCCCCTGGACAGAGGCTAGCTAGCTGATTTGGCATGGTTTGATTCATAATGGGGCACATTCTATCTGTATGCATCCGTGAAACTGATCCTTTAACAGCAAAAGGAACCCTTCATAATTCAGTATAAAAAATCTATACAGACCTCACTTAATACACTCTAATAATGCGACTGACATTTTTTCTTGAAAGCCTCACTTATTTGTGACAATAAGCCTGTTCTTTCACTCACATGAACAGTAAGTATATTCTCTATAAAGAACATACTTGTCAGAATGCGTTGGGCATTCTTGACATTCCAGCCTTTTGTTCGTAGATAATTTAATGCATATTTTCGGTGCCTCATTAAGAAAAAAGCAGTGGTCTGATGTCATCATGACTCACGATCTTTGGCTTTTATCAGTAATGTTGGATAAATTAGAGTGTGTATACACACAACAAACTTTTTCAACTCCCTCTGCTGTTCTTCTTCACAGCATGGACCCAACAGAGGAAAAGTCAGACAACTGCTTTTGTTGCTGGTAAAATCATCAAAGAGTTTATTTATAACATAATTGGCTGCATTGTTTTGCTGCCAGAATAGATGGGGTGGTATGGTTTCACTTCATAATGTGGTGGGTTAAATTATTCTTACTTGTACAAGAGTACATAACATATATTAAAATCCACTATTGCACATAAGAAATCTGAAAAATATCAGGGCTCAAAATTTCCACTTGCCACTATCCAATGGGGAGTGCAAATTTAGCCCTGGCGAGTAGAAATTCAGGCCTGGTGGGTATGTTATGGCTTGCAGTGGCTAGTAACTTTTCAGGTCTGGCTAGTAGCAAAGGACTTCAACTTTTAAAGGGATAGTAATACTTCATTTTAACTTTATTTTATTTTGTAGGCATTAAAAAAACATGAAGAATGATATATGTCTTATCTCTCAAACCTTTATGGTTTAAGAGATATTCATAAGCAAAGTTTCCCCCTCCCGCCCCTTTTTCCTAGTGTAAGACCAGACAGATTACAGAAGGGGACAATCTTCTTCCTATGAGAACAATGAAAGCCCTGCCCCCCTTGACAAGTTTTTCAGGTTTTTCCCTTATCTTAATTGAAGATTGTCCCTCTCTGCAGTCTACCTGGGCACCTCCCTTCTGATCTGGCTGAACGGGGGGGGGGGGGTACTTTGCTTGTGAATATCTCATAAACCATAAAGGTTTGAGAGATAAGACTTATATCGTTCTTCATGTTTTTTTAATGCCCACAAAATAAAGATAAAATGAAGTATTACTATCCCTTTAAGCCCTGCGTGTAACATATGTACCGCTAGACACCTTGAAAAGGACAGACTACAAATGAACCCCAAAAATGCTATGTCACACCTGAAAAACTTGTAATAAGATCCTCACTGCAAATCAAAAATATATGGCGGTGCGACAGTTCTCCCACAGTAGAAAGTCTCAAATGAAAATTCTGCACCCCGGAGTCTTGCAGTCTTGTTGCTCTATTGGGAGTTCACACCCTCTCCTCATAAATGCTTCTCAAACTAGTACAGATGGAGATTGGCGCTGACTTCTTTCGGGGGGGATGCCCTACAATCATACAAAGTGTACACAGCAGGCCCGGACTGGGACAAAAAATAGGCCCGAGCATTTAAGGCTGAGCAGCCCTTTTTTTTTTTTTTGAGCAGCCCATGGGTTGGGCTGTCACACGATGGTGATCATGGGCGGAGCTTATAATCATGTGCGGTGCGCCACACGGCCGCATGTTGATTGCCCGCCCACCAGGAAACTTGTAACCAGGTGGCTGTCTTTCAGAAAGTGAAAGACGGCCCAAACTTGTTTAATTATTAATTTTTTTTTTAAACACCCGGACCGGTATGCCCAATGGCCAGTCCGGGCCTGGTATACAGTATCTAAAGTATCTTACAGATACATACTAAATAACACTTCCGAAAATAAATCTCAGACTAGGTGGGTACTATCTACAAGAATATACATAAAATATATATTACATATAAGAAACTAATATATATTTTAAAAAATCCTTTATTAATACAAATTGTATATGTTTGCCAACTTGCCAAACAATATTGCAACCATGCAAAGGCAAACAAATATATATATATGGGTAATTTAAACTAGCACTCCCGCTTTTCCTTCTGGATGTATACCTTAGGGACGCTATATCCAGGTGGATTGAATGAAAATATTGAATTGGCATTGTTTCTTTGATCGAAAGTGTAAATTCTTCCCTGTTTCTGTTTTTTGTAATCACATTTTATCTGTGTGCAGATCATAGGCATCCTGTTTGTATCACTTCTCCTTCCTGTTGGTATCTTTCTGCACATATGAGTATCCTTAGGACCTCTTTTCCCATGAGTCTCTCTGTTTTCTTTATAGTTTACAGATTTTTTCGGGACAGGAGTAAGTATGTGCGGGACGATGCCAACGTCTATGGAGGCGCTGCAGATATTTAGGTTACCTGCGAAGGTTTTTTAATATGTATCTTTTAAATCTTGTTAGGTTTTGGAACAGGTTGTTGTGATACAGTGTAAAGACTTTGTAAGCCTTTTTTGACCTCTGCAAGATACGGTAGCAAGCCGTTTGAATAGGAAGCAATTAGTCATTAATTAAAGATGATTTATATAGCCGTTAATGGATGTACACCGCATATAGTCTTCTCAGATATTTACTTGACAAAGCACCTCTTTGGTGTGAAACGCGTTGTATTGGAAGCTATTTTTCGATATTTCCTGGCCAGGATTTTTCATGTGGTGCTATTCCGATTTTACGTTGCATATGTAAGTGTTTACATTTTTTATTTATTTGTTGTGTTTATATATTTAAGTATATTGCATATATATCCTTCAATAAATTGATTTCTTATATTAATATTTGTTTATAGATATATATTTTTTAATATAATCTATTACAAGTTATATTCTGTTTGGATGGTACATTAGTGTGTTTAAGATCTGAACACAATATCTGCCTGATTGTATTCTTTCCTAATTTCAAGGTCGGGTTCTTTTGGAGAGGGGTCAGCGCCAAGCCTCTTGTTATATATATGGGTAATTTGTCACCACCTATACAGCCACAGATATTACCGGCCAGGAACAATTGCATCCAACAGTTGGATGGAGACGAATTACCCATGTATGTATTTGTTTTCCTTTATTTTATATTTTATATGTAATCTGCATTGTTGCAATATTGTTTGGCAAGTTGGCAAACATATATATAATTTGCATTAAAAAAGGATTTTTTAAATATATATTAGTTTCTTATATGTAATATTTATTTTATCTGTATTCTTGTAGATAGTACCCACCTATTCTGAGATTTATTTTCGGAAGTGTTATTTGGTATATATCTGTAAAATACTTTTAGATACTGTGTATACTTTGTATGATTGTAGGGCATCCCCCCAATGAAAGTCCGAGCCAAGCTCCATCTGTACTAGTTTGTGAAGACCCTCACTGCACCTGCATAGCTAACATGATCCTACAACCCCAGGCAAACCTGAGGGGTATGTAATACATCCTGAAGAAATGCGTTGCACATCGCTCTGGTCCCCAAGGGGTCTATTACACAATCATATACAATGTCCACAAAATACAAGCATGCCACCTTTTCTGGCACTAAGTTTTAACTTGCAGAGCGCCTGACAGGTATAAATCATCTCGCAGTGTGTTGTATGGATACCTTTATAGCCCTCAATGTTAAACCTGTTGAGGATACCACTCCTCCAATAAAAATTCAACAACGTCATGTGCCACCCCCATGTCATAGATGCGAAGGACAGGTAACAGCAGCAATTGTCCAAATCTGTGTAAAAACCATCACTCACTCATGTGGATGAGCTGCCTGCTCCCACTGGTCCTCCCTGACATCTTTACCCACTTGTCTTCTTTTTGGTTGCCCATTCTATGAGTCTTCCTATGTTTCCCTGCACTCTAGATGGCCTCTGATTTGTTGTTGCAACCAGGACTGTAACCCTTTCCTGAAAGTATTCTGCCTTTCCCAACCTAAGATTGTCTATCCAAGATTCACTCTCACCAATTAGGATACCATGGGGTAGATTTAATGGCAGCCGTTAACCTCAAAAAACACCAATGTGCGTTTTAACGTGTAGGAAGCCATACAAAGGGCCATGTAATGCACTGCTAACGGCAGTTCATCTACTATGCCGAAAGCTACACTAAAGTGTGTTTTGGCCCATTTAAAAAATTTAAAAAAAGTATTCATTTTGCCATTTAAAGCACTGCGTTAGCTGAAAACATCCAATAAGGGAGTCCCTTACCGCACAAAACTTAAGACCCAGTTTTATTAGCCATAAACTTCCTCATCGGATCTCTTGCCAGCTAACGCAGCTGTTAACTGGCAAAAAAACCCAATGTCCACAGTGGGTTTATTTATATGGGGCCATAAGCCCTGCATCAATACATCCAAAGTGCCTAAAACCTGTCCAAAGTTACTAGGATTAACCCTAGGAGTGCCAGTGGGGTATAATTACCCGCCGGCATTCATAGGGTTAATCCAACTAAGTAAAGTAACATCGCATTAACACTTACCATTAATCCTGATGTCCAGCGGAGTCCACAGCTTGCTGGTCATCTTCTGTCCTTCTCTTCTGTCTTCTCATCTTTCTGTCTTCTTTCTTCTTTCTTCTATCTGTAAAATAAAATAAAATAAAATCAATTAACACCAAGCATGAAAGAAGACATTCATGAACCCTTTGAGTGGCAGAGGGGTACGCAATGCATTGCAAAGCAATGCATTGCATACCGCACTGGCACTCAAAGGGTTCAATAGTAGTGTGCCATAAATATACCCATATGATATACCTCCATGTAATGCCCCAAAGAATAAACATGTCAATAAATAAAATGATCCACATAGACATAAATAAATGCCATCCATTAATGCCCAATATGTCTAATTAGCTTTTTATTCTGTGTCTCCACCGCATTGAGCGGCTGCGAGGGCGACGGCAGAGGAGACACAAATGTCTCATGATGCTTCCCTTCAGCTGTGTACGGGCCGATGCCTGTAACACACTGAGGGCATTTGAAGTGAACCTGCCTTTATATATGGGCAGGCTAACTTCCATTGCCCTCACAGCCATTGGCTGGGATGTTCTTCACGTCCCAGCCAATCATTTTCAAGAACAGCCACTCAAATCTGATTGTCTGGGATGTGAAGAACATCCCTACCAGTGGCTGTGAGGGTAATGGAAGTCAGCCTGCCCATATATAAAGGTAGGTTCACTTCAAATGCTCTCAGTGTGTTACGGGCATCAGCCCATACACAGCTGAAGGGGAGCATCATGGGACATTTGTTTCTCCGCTGCCGTCACCCTCACTGCGCTCCAAGCAGTGGAGACATGTAATACAAAGCTAAGTAGACATACTGGGCATTAATGGATAGCATTTATGTCTATGTGGATCATTTTATTTATTGGTATGTTTATTCTTTGTTGGCATTACATGGAGGCATATCTTATGGGTATATTTATGGCGCACTACTATTGAACCCTTTGAGAGCCAGTGAGGTACGCAATGCATTGCTTTGCAATGCGTTGCGTACCCCTCTGCCACTCAAAGGGTTCAGGAATGTCTTCTTTCATTCTTGGTGTTAATTAATCTCTTTTATTTTACAGAGAGAAAAAAGAAGACTGAAGAGAAGGCGGAAGATAGGAGAAGGAAGAGAAGACAGAAGGTCAGTGGATGACCGGTAAATGTAACATGGACCAGTTAACGACTGGAGCTTGGCGGTATGCAAGCACTGATAGTTAATTGTTTTTCACTGTTCAGTTCCCAATATCGCTGCTTTTAGCGGCGTTTTGGGAACTAAATGCACAAAATGGACGTTCAACCACAAGACTGTTTTTGTGGCTTAACATCCTTTGAAGTTTTAGCTGGTAGGGCCTTTAAATACCACGTTAAGCATGTTAGTTTAACAGCCGGTATTCACTTTGGCCCTACCGGCTATGTTAACTCCTACCTTTAAATCTACCCCCATGCATCCATTTAAAGAACATCCTCTGGTTCACTCCTGCAGCTACTTATTTTGATAGACGTTCCCTGTAGCGCAGTGTTCCCACTCTTTATGCTGCAATAACATGTGTATGAGGGTAAAGTAAGGCCATCGAGATACAGGTGTTCAATCACCTGTAGGTATAATTCCATCTCTAGATGGAGCAGCAGGCAAATCTGCACTACCTGGTCTGCCCAGACCTGCAGAGGTTCTACAACCACAGGCATCAGATAAACCAGAGAGACTGTGGCTCAGCCCAGGTCAAGAGGATGCCCACATAGATATATAGGACATGGGTCATAATCTTTGGCATGGCAGAGGAAGAGGTCAGAGACCACTATAGGCTCACATCACAGAGCATCATTGAACTCTTTGAGGTGATAAAGGAAGACCTCAAGCCCATCGTCCAACCAACTATGCACTCACTGGTATGGAGAAGCTGCCATGTGCCATCCATTTCATGGCATGTGGATAGGTACACTGTTGTCCTGCTAGAATGCATTCCTCCGCTGCTAGTAACCAATGAAAAATATATTGTGTGGAGGTGGAGGTGCTGAGTTCTCTGGGAGCAGACCCACACTTTGTACTCAGGCTTCTGGGACCCAGAGGCAGCCACAACAATGCCCCCGCCCCTGACAGCTCTGGGGTTGAGAGGGCCACTCAAGGTCCTGGGTATGGCCCAGGACATACGAATTTGTCAATCACGAAATTGTCTGCAGATATCTTTCCTTAGCCAATAGGAAAGGTGTCAACAGTTGATTTTCCTTCAGTTACTCTTAAAGGGATAATAATGTTTCACAATAAAAGCAGCTCCAATTAATCTTCATAGTATTATTTCAATACTGTAAGAGTTGTAGTTCAAGAGTAATTGAATGATAAAGTATCCCCCTCCCGCTCCTTTTACTGATGTAACACTGCTCACCTCAGAGCAGCAAGACTGTCAGGATGGATCACAGGGAGGGACAATCTTCAGTGAGCATAAGGAAAATCCTGTCAAGGGCGGCAGGGTTTTCCTTATGCTCACAGTGAGAACATTGTCCCTCACTGTGATCTGTCTGGTCTCAAGACCAGATTCCACATCTGAGGGGAGGTGTCTTACACTAGGTAAAAGGGGCGGGAGGGGGAAACTTTATCATTCAACTACTCTTGAACTACAACTCTGACAGTATTGAATTAACACTCTCTATGGCCCAAATACTATGAAGATTAATCGGAGCTGTTGTTTTTGTGAAACATTATTATTCCTTTAAGTGAGGCAGCCAGTGGGCTAATATCAAGTGGACTAAATAGATTCATAACACACAAGCAAAGCAGTTGCAAAACACACCACATATTCAGAGGCACAGGGTAACATGGAGTGGGGCCGATTTTCCTGAATGTGCAGTGGAAAGCAGGCTTAACCTTTAAAGGGATAGTAATGTTTCATAAAAAATGCAGCTCCAATTAATCATCATAGTATTTGGTCTTTGGAGAGTGTTACTTCAATTCTGTCAGAGTTGTAGTTCAAGAGTAATTCAATGACAAAGTATCCCCCTCCCGCCCATTTTACTGATGTAAGACTGTTCAACCAGATCAGAAGGGAGGTGCCCAGGTAGACTGCAGAGAGGGACAATCTTCAATTAAGATAAGGGAAAAACCTGAAAAACTTGTCAAGGGGGCAGGGCTTTCATTGTTCTCATAGGAAGAAGATTGTCCCCTGCTGTTATCTGTCTGGTCTATGGACTGGATTCCACATCTGAGAAGAGATGGCTTACACTAAGTAAAAGGGGAGGGAGGGGAAACTTTGCTTGTGAATATCTCTCAAACCATAAAGGTTTGAGAGAAAAGACTTATATCATGTTTTTTTAATTCCTACAAAATAAAATAAAGATAAAACGAAGTATTACTATCCCTTTAAACTAGCCCTCCACCAACCCTTATGGGCCTGAATGAATCAAATCCCCCCAGGAGTGTGGCTACATATGTAGGCCAGGGAACTGTCCAGATTCTGGGTGCTGAATAGCTGGTCGCTGTCCCTGAGGGAAGGTGCTGAATGTCTGTGGGCTGGCACTAGGCAAAAGGGGCTTTAGTAATACCACAGGCACCAGGGATCAAATTCGCATAAGGGCATTAGGGAGACCAAGGGCACTAGAGGTTAAATTCATGTATCTCCACAATATGTATATGATCTGTGTGAGTGTTTCCATCACCAATGTGCTTGGATTCCCATCAGTTGTGCTGAAGACAGAGGAAGCTGCACTACTGATTTGTAATAGGAGAACATAATTCTGGTAAGGACAGTCAGAGAATCTGATCAATATTGAGTTAATGGTCTGTTGCAGCCATTTTAGCTTGCTGTTATTCAAAACCTATGTGGTTAAGAAAACATGTTTTCGCATTACAGAATGCTGACAGTGAGTTATAAAACTCAAGGACGTGGTTATTCTAGTAACACTTGATACATAATATGTTTTCTTAGCGATAGTAGAGGCAATAATGTAAATGGGGAGCAAGGCCCTATTTTTCATTGTTTCTTTTAACCAAATATATTTTTTTATTCATTTATGCAATTTAAGTCTTTTGGCGCCATCTTCTGTCTTACAAGAGTGTTTCTAGTGAGCTTTGATTGATTGCTTTATTAACCAATCAAATTGCTATCTGGAAAATAAATACACCCTTATGCTATCATTTAAATTGGCTGGCCAGTCAAATAAGGGTGGGCAGTACCTTTTAAGTTAAAGGTTGTACGTAATAAAAGCAAATGCAGCAAGGGAAAAGGGGCGTTTTGGACTGGGTTTCATATAGTGTCTTCCTGGCTGATATGGGAGTCTGGACTTACCTGAACGGGAACCAGTGAGCTGATAACCTACATCAACAAAGATTATATCTTATCTGGAATTGGTAACTATATATATATATATATATATATATATATATATATATACTTCGGTATAAAAAAAAATTCTGTAAGGCTCATAGAATTATTATCAGCCAATCTATTTTGGGGTAGTTAAGTGACTTTGCCCACTATATCTGGCCAATCTAATGGGGACAGCTACATAGTAGCCATTTAGGCAGTAATATTAGTCAAAATTTCAGAAGCAGAACAGAATAATTCATTGCCAGTTCATAGATATAGATACTGATACTATGGGAGATAAGAGTGATAGCAATTTTACATCATAGAAGGGGTTACTAGGGATCTCTAGATAATATCCCTGTCACAGAATTAATTTTTGTGCTGTAATCACTGATACCTGCAGAGCCACATGTTTACTGTGTGTATAAATGTGCTTGCAAATGCTACGGAATGTGATAACATGCTAGTGTAAGTGCATACAGATGATATGTGATATCTTTGTTTCTGATTGGTCAGTGATGCTCCTATGATCTGGTGAATTCATTATTAACCTTTTGTTATTGCTATCTGGGAAGCTTTGCCTTTGTTTCTCAATTGGTGTGCGGTTCCTTTTAGAGACTCCTAATTCATGTGTGCTAATCTCACTGCATGTGGAGTGGTGTTGGGACGTCTATAAATTATCTGCCCGGGATAGTTACCCTCACGTGGTAAAAATCCTGACAGAACAAAAGACGTCCTGTGTTTTAATTAACTCTGGCGGTGCTGGTATTGCATTGCAAACAGGATTTTGCCCTTTTTATCATTATAGTTTGTATTCGTATTGATATAACTTCAAAGTCTTTGCTTTTCAATAAACATATATTGTTTTGTGCATAAGATTATTATGTGATATTTAACCCCTTTGAGTGCCAGAGGGGTACGCAACGCATTGCTTTGCAATGCGTTTCGTACCCCTCTGGCACTCAAAGGGTTAATCCAGAAAGTGTAGACATTGAGGACAGCAGATGAGCAATTAACTCTTGCTACACTGATGTGTTCAATGTTGAGCTTATACCTCTGGATACATTGATGTAAAGTTTAACCCTTTGAGATTAAAACCCTTGAGATTAGAGGAAAGGAGGTTTAGACTTCAGCAGAGGAAGGGTTTTTTACTGTAAGGTCTGTTAATTTGTGTAATTCATTGCCCAAGGAGGTGGTTATGGCAGATACAATGGATACATTTAAGAGAAGATTAGATACATTTCTTTCAAAAGGGAACATACAGAGTTATACTGTTTATCAGTAGGCTGATCAGGAAGGTCTGATAAAGATTAACTTAATTGGTAGCAGGAAAGCTATACAATTCTCAGTTACTGGGGTATGAGGCGAAGGTTGAACTTGATGGACTTGTGTCTTTTTTCAACCTAATTTACTATGTTACTATGTATGCAAGTGTTGGTAATGTTGCCTTGCTATATCATCTGATATTTTGCTGTATTTCAATTTCATTAATATATTTTAGTATATGACTTGGTCATATATATGAGATATATTACTGAGTCACTTGATATTCATTAATACTCTGATTGCACTCATTGCTAATTTATATTACATTTTATATTCCTATAAAAATTATTTTTTGCATAGATGCGTAATTGATTTTTATCAGTTTATTTACAGTGAAGTAACGTATCAAACCTAGTTTGTGAATTGATCTCAAATTAATCTAACTATAATACTATTGTATATCTTATGCGAGGAGTACAAATATTTGGGGGTCTTCTGATTCTTTCCCGCTGTATTTCCTCGACAGGACTATGTTTCGTAATTTCCCCATTCATTGAATTGTCTCTGTGGACGTATGTAATTGTCTCCCCATATATTTTTGAAAGCTGATTTTTAGCACTAGTGTTCACCAACATAACATGCGTTTGAAATGTTTAACCCCTTAAGGACCGGCGCATGCACACGCGAGGCCGGCACTTGAGGACCATGGGGCTTTTTTTTTTTTTTAACTTCCGGTTCAGGGCTTCCAGAGCGGCGCTGGGAGCCCTGAACTCCATGCCGAGCCAGGACCGTCACTGGTCCTTAAGTGCCGGTCCGCCGTGACAGTCCTGGCACGTCAATGGTCCTTAAGGGGTTAAGGTAAAAACAACATATTGTTATTTACACCACTGCATACTATCCATATTGTACTATCTATGTACTACATATGTCAAACTGTCACTACCACATTTCCTAGGGGATGCAGGATATGACTGCAAACTGTCAGTGGCGTAACTAGAACCCTACAGTCCCTGGTGCCCATTGGCCCCCGGGCCCTCCACAATGCCTCCATCTCCTATCCCCCAATACCTGATGGTCCAGTGGAATGGCAGGAGAGACGGGTTGGCGTGTTGAGCTCCCACGCGGTCCTCTTCTGTAATGCAGAGCGCTGGGAGATGATCTAATCTCCCAGCACACTGCATTACTAGAGCGTCAGAGAGGGAGATTGCGGGCGCCAGGCGGAGGGGTCGCAGGGGCAGCTGGGCCCGGGTCGCGGGTGCGACCCCTATAGTTACACCACTGCAAACTCTGGTTCCTTACACCTGTAGCTATACTTGTACATTACCACAGGTACAATGAAGGCAAAAGAATGTGACTTAATACACCTCTGACCTTATGAAAAACAGATTTAGATGTCTGAACAAGCCTATAATATACTATGTCCAAAGTCTGTATTATCCTGGCATGTGTTATTTTATTAAACATTGCTGAGGGCACACTCTTATTAGGGGATACTGACACCGATTCATGCATGGTGATCCCTGTGCTACAGCCCTTGAATGAGGATACCATTGGAGTTGCGTAGACTCAGGACCAATTCATCCAAGAATTCTTTGTTTGTAACTATGATGATTGACAACAACACAAGTAATTCTTTCTAATTAATTTGTAAAATGCCCTACCCAGTTTACTTAACAATAAGTTTATATTTACAGGATTCTGATCTCCTGCTTGACCTTCGTGTATTGAATATGGCTGGTGAAGTGCACACATACTTGTCTTACTCATGCAGAGGTGCAACAACCTCACTGCCCCCCCATCCTTAAACATGAGTAATGAACCTTACCAGACACAGACTGCAGTGTATTGAAAACATGCAGATGCCAAGAAATAGATGTCACAGAGTGATCATGTAAGCTAAACTGGCCATTGGCCATTTCATGAATTGATGTATGTCCAAGGCTAAAGAGAACAATGTTTACAATATCTCTCAGGTTTATGCTTTCCTACAGGTAAGTGTGGCATCATACACCAAATAACCATGAGACACATTCATGGGTTAATCTTATAGACAGGAACTCTTCAACCCCCCCTTTATAATATTTTTGCTATACAGTCACTCTTAATCAGTACCCATCCTTTATGCAAATGTGTAATGTCCATTGAATTTTCTTTGATATGGGCAAATATATGTACCACTGCGGACAATCCATTAAACAGAAAACATTGTCTCAAATAGATATCAACCATGTTGAAAATGCACACTTTGATGCCGTGGACTTCTTCTTCAATTATCTGTTGTCCACTATGGCATGAATTGTTTTCAACAGTCAGATGCATCTGTAGGCTGGTGATTCTCAATTTACTTTTGTAGTGAACAGGTCATTTTCAAAAATAGTTTGAACTGTGTTCAATATGTAGAGGTTCAAGTTTCAAGCAAATCCAAAACACCACGGGGAGAATATTAAATCTCAAACCCAAACACTGATGACAACATTTTTCAAATCTCTTAATTTTTAGAGCATTCCCAACAATTTTTTTTTCAATTCCAGCATCAGAGTATTAAACAAACATAGTTTTATCAGGGTGACTTCTGAGTACCACCCTGTGCTTGCATTTTTTTGATTCCTGATGGAACACTTTTAGTACGGTGACATTTTTGGATATTGTTTCCATGAGAGAGACAACTTTCGCTCCCTAGCTATTGTTGAACTCAATCTCACATGATCTTCATGTTTTCACAGAAAAATGATGCATCAAATCATTCTGATGTGAGCTTGTGTTGGTAAACAGCAGAAGAGCTAACTATTGCTCTAACACAGTGGTTCTCAACTCCTGTCCTCAGGACTCACTAACAGGCCAGGATTTCATGATTTCCTTGTTAGAGCACAGGTGAGTCAATCAATGTGAATGAGCCTCTGATCACCACACCTGTGCTGTAGCAGAGAAATCCCTAAGTCCTGGCCTGTTAGTGGGTCCTGAAGACAGGAGTTGAGAACCACTGCTCTAACATGCCTTGTTCACTGAAAATATTTTTCCAGACATAGCTCATAGCGTGCAAGAGAAAACACAAAATATAAATTAAATCCATATTCATTGAAGCAAAACATATATGGCAAACATTACTTCCATTTTTTTGTTTGGCAGATGAGATTGTTGACTTAAATGTCTCCTGTCCCTTGTGTGTTGTTGCAGAGCAAACTGTGTAAGAGGAGGTAACTGATGGCTTCACCTGCTGTTATTGATTTTCTGCAGTGATCTGTTGAATCATGCTGTGCTTCCTGAACTATATCAGTAAGTGAACCCATCATGTCAGCCATGGCATTCCCTAACTGTTGGGAGCAATTTGTTGGGCCTCAAGACCAATTTACAGTGAGGGAAAAATTATTTGATCCCCTGCTGATTTTGTATGTTTGCCCACTGACAAAGAAATGATCAGTCTATAATTTTAATGGTAGGTTTATTTGAACAGTGAGAGACAGAATAACAACAAAAAAATCCTGAAAAACGCATTTCAAAAAGTTATAAATTGATTTGCATTTTACTGAGTGAAATAAGTATTTGACCCCCTATCAATCAGCATGATTTCTGGCTCCCAGGGGTCTTTTATACAGGTAACAAGCTGAGATTAGGAGCACTCTCTTAAAGGGAGTGCTTCTAATCTCAGCTTGTTACCTCTATAAAAGACATCTGTCCACAGAAGCAATCAATCAATCAGATCCCAAACTCTCCACCATGGCCAAGACCAAAGAGCTGTCCAAGGATGTCAGGGACACGATTGTAGACCTACACAAGGCTGGAATGGGCTACAAGACCATCACCAAACAGCTTGGTGAGAAGGTGACAACAGTTGGTGTGATTATTCTCAAATGGAAGAAACACAAAATAACTGTCAATCTCCCTTGGTCTGGGGCTCCATGCAAGATCTCACCTTGTGGAGTTTCATTGATCATGAGAACGGTGAGGAATCAGCCCAGAACTACAAGGGAGGATCTTGTCAATGATGTCAAGGGAGCTGGGACCATGGTCACCAAGAAAACAATTGGTAACACACTACGCCGTAAAGGAATGAAATCCTGCAGCGCCCGCAAGGTCCCCCTGCTCAAGAAAGTACATGTACAGGCACGTCTGAAGTTTGCCAATAAACATCTGAATGATTCAGAGGAGAACTGGTTGAAAGTGTTTTGGTCAGATGAGACCAAAATCGAGCTCTTTGGCATCAACTCAACTCGCCGTGTTTGGAGGAGGAATGCTGCCTATGACTCCAAGAACACCATCCCCACTGTCAAACATGGAGGTGGAAACATTATGCTTTGGGGGTGTTTGTTTGCTAAGGGGACAGGACAACTTCACTGCATCAAAGGGATGATGGACGGGGCCATGTACCGTCAAATCTTGGGTGAGGGGGGAGCAAAGCCATAATATGACACCCAGGCCAGCCCATCTAGCCCCTTTATTTATATGGAGGGGGGTAATTGTAGGGGGGGCAAGTGCCCCCCTTGCCCCCCCCTCCGGACGCCCATGCCCAAAACACGCGGCCAAGGCAACCAACGAGTGGCTCAAGAAGAAGCACTGGCCTAGTCAGTCTCCAGACCTTAATCCCATAGAAAAACTGTGGAGGGAGCTGTAGGTTCGAGTTGACAAAGGTCAGCGTCGAAACCTTAATAACTTGGAGAGGATCTGCAAAGAGGAGTGGGACAAAATCCCTCCTGAGATGTGTGCAAACCTGGTGGCCAACTATGAGAAACGTCTGACCTCTGTGATTGCCAACAAGGGTTTTGCCACCAAGTACAAAGTCATGTTTTGCAAAGGGGTCAAATACTTATTTCACTCAGTAAAATGCAAATCAATTTATAAGTTTTTTGAAATGCATTTTTCAGGATTTTTTGTTATTCTGTCTCTCACTGTTCAAATAAACTTACAATTAAAATTATAAACTGATCATTTCTTTGTCATTGGGCAAACGTACAAAATCAGCAGGGGATCAAATCATTTTTCCCCTCACTGTAGGTTGCAAACATGCTTTCAAGTCTGCAAGAATATCTATGGGGGGAAACTCTGGGTATCACTCAGTGGCCTTCTCTGGATGTGTATGTACGCCATATCCTTGGCCATGGTGTTTATTCTTCTATGTGCAGTCAAGAGTGGTGTCGAATCTTACAATGTAGTTGATGCAGTTTGTTCTGCAGATGCTTCTGTATCTTCCACTGGTGCAGAAACTTGTGTTGCAGCTACAATATGTCTATTGCTGTTGTGGATGCTGTGTCTGCTGATGCTGCCAAACTAGAGACTGCACTATGTTCTCTGCTATTGCAGGTGCTGTGTTTGCTGTATTGCAAACAGTGCTGCTGCAGCTGCCTGTGCTGCAGCTGCAGGCTTGACTCTTGTTGGTTCTAGTGGGAAGATAGGGCCAGTATAAATGTCTCCACAGGTGGCATGTCTACCCCTCCTACATCAATACTCTTCTACTATCTAGCAACATACTGTTCTAACAGAATCTGTGTTTCTGGAGTGTGGCTTAGTGCGGCAAACCCACCAGACCAATATGTTGATAGTTCAGAGGCCAATGGTTGTATATGGGTCACTGCATTCTTCTTCTTCCCTCTCATATTTGGGCCACATACTGGAGTACTGTGGCTGGGGCATCGACGTTGATACTTGCATTGGTGGGGAGGGGCCAATTGTAGGATAGCTCTGGGTGCTGTCCCTAGCTTGGCTGTGGTGCAGGTGAAGGCTGGGGTCCAGGTGGTGGCAACTATTTGTTTGATGTGACTGGTGGCCCCCAGTGATGTTAGGCAGATAGTGGGAAGAATTCATGAAAGGTGTATTGTGGAAATCTTTCCCGTTTTTCCTGATGCAGCCTTTTACTTCAGCTGTTGATGCACTGTGAGCTCGATCATGAACTTCCACTGGCACATTGTGCTCAGGGGAATAGATGTTGCAAGGGAATGAGAATTGGTATTAGCAAAATGAGTATATCAAACATGACTGCAATGCTGGGATATTCAGTTTAAACAAATGAACATTGACAATGTAAAGGATACACTTGGGATATCTGCATAGACACTGATTCATAAAATATTTGTGGCTATGTAGCAGGACAGAGCAGCACTGCTATTTTGAAGGCATGTTAGCTCCCCATATTTCCACTAAGTAATATATGTTGTGCAATAGAAAATTCAATGATAGTGTCAAAAAGTGATGAAAATAAACATGCCCCCAGCGGTAGAGGTGGCGGCGAAAGGAATAGTAGACAGACATCCCCCAACTACCTTATGGGCCAATGTCTGTTCCAGTGTGAGGGAATTTTAAGAGACTACCTTTTAACCCTTTGAGTGCCAGAGGGGTACGCAACGCATTGCAAAGCAATGCGTTGCGTACCCCTCTGGCACTCAAAGGGTTAATACTCCTACCACCACCAATACTGCAAGTTCCCATGGGCATGGTGGATACACCAGCCTGATAATGCAACATGATGTTTGATGCTCAGATGACTCGGCAGCAACAGGAACTACATTAGGAAACACCATAGTGTCACTGTATGGCCTAAAATCAGTCAGAACTCTCCTGAAACCCCTAGACAGTATGAAATAGCTGTAACAGGGCTACTGCACAGGTGAAAACACAATTGCATAATTGATAGCACCTGGCATCACCAATCACTCACATTCTGAATCTCAGACTGGAGACAAGGTTATGCTAGGAACAGTAAACTAACACCTGAGTCCAAGTAGAGCCCTTGAATTACAGTTATCCTAAGTATTGGCAGATTACTGCAATCCTTGATCTGGCTGAACAGTGTTACATCAGTAAAAGGGGCGGGAGGGGGACACTTTGTCATTGAATTACTCTTGAACTACAACTCTGACAGAATTGAAATAACACTCCCCAAAGTCCAAATACTATGATGATTAATTGGAGCTGCTTTTATTATGAAACAATACTATCCCTTTAAATGTATTAACCCATTGAAGAAAAGTCAAGACATCTATGTTTTGCTGTTGAAAGACAACTGTAGAGTTCAGTTTAAACCCTGAATGAAAAGAGCGATAGGTCTGTTTACTAGTCCCCTTTGTTAGGACCTGCATCAGTTTGGACTGCTGATAGTTGGCCTATCAAATCAGAATTCTGGGTTTTATAATGAAGTCTGAAGATTGCAGTAATGTATTTCTTCAAATGTAAAGTTATAATTTTCCTGTCATCCACTATATATATAGTGCATGTATGGATGACTGATTCTGTCTGTAATGCTTTGTCTTCCTGCTGGCAACATTAATAGAAGCCAATATTTACCTAGTGATCGTTCCACAAGTGACTGACATCTGTGCTTTCCCAGACCTACCATTGTTACAAGCATGATGTGAAGTGTATCTCTTTACATATTCCTAGTAACTCAAGTAATCACTACCAGTAGATGTTTGTTTATAATTCAAACTTAAAATGTAAAACAATATATCTTGTAGGGTTTATCCTCCTGAGTACATCAAGGCTAATCCAATTGCTGACAGATGCTTTATTCTAAGTTATTGCAGCTCAAACTTAAATTTTTAGGTGTAATATCAAAATGGCCTGAAAGTTTACAGTGGTGCTGTTGTTACGCCATCCAGAGCTATCCATAAGATGGTGTCAGCAGCACTGTAAAATTTCAGCCCATTGTGATATTGCACCTAAAAAATTCTCCTATATATTTTTTTTTTAAAACCAATTGCTCTCCAAGTCTTCCCACCAGGAATAGCGGACTGATATATCTGCCACAGAGAGATTTTTTCAAGCTCAAGCCAAGTTGTCTTGGTTTTCTTCACCTGTGTTATTTCATGGAGGCGACTTTATTCATAATAACAGAATAAATTCAACATAGCTGGTCATGTCAGAGGATTGTTCATGTGTGAATAGTGCAGTTTATTCCTCTTCATTACTAAACCTATATAATAATTCACTAGGATGTTTGTCAGAAGCTGTCATGCCCAGTAGAGACAGTCTCTACTGCACATGAAGCGGCCGCTTAAGCCTTTGAGTGCCAGAGGGGTACGCAACGCATTGCAAAGCAATGCGTTGCGTACCCCTCTGGCACTCAAAGGGTTAACATTACACAGACCTTGACCCATGTACACGGGATTTTACGCTAGTACAATTATAATTTAGTTGTTGGACTCATGAATGCAATGAAGGCTCTGTGATTTGGTAAGGGTAATCACAAAAGCAACTACTGCTGAGTTGCAGCTGATGTGTGAGTACTTGCACTGTGATTCTGTTACATCCCCAGTAAATGTACATCTTTAGAGATCTCGTAAGGAACCATACGAAACCTGGCAATGATATGCTATAACATAAAGGTGCCATAACATATAGGTGCCATGTTATCTATGACTTCCATATCATTTCAAATTGTCAGTCCCTCCAACTCTCCAAGGAGACACACTGGAACAAGGCCTTCTGAATGGAGATGTTAAGTTTCAGTTGCAGCAAAATCATCTTTAAACTGTATGTAGTGTAGGTCTTCTCCAGATTGACGATCCAGCCATGGATGTGATGCATTTGGTTTGTCAAATGTAAATATTTGCAAAGATCTTGGACTTAATTGCTCAGATAGAATATAGTTATATTTAATAAGATACAATTATGACACGTATACTGGATTCCATCTTGGGTTTGGAAATTGTGATGAATTTATCTAGAACGGTCAAGTCATCTTTGTCATTCTGAGGTAGATTCACTTTCAGTGAAATAGAGAGCTACTTACGGTGACTAGATGGAATTACTTCTGGAGTACAAATGGTTTACTTTAAAGGAGCAGTAAACCTTTTTTTATAAAAAAAAATATATATTGTAGGGATTTTCTTATTGAGTAAAATAAGGGTACTTCCACTGCTGAGAGATTTATATTTCCAGAGTTATTACAGTTTAAGCCCATGTTTTTTTACATTAGCAGTGCCCTCTAGTGGTCAAATTCTAATTAGATTTCCTGTTAGATTCTAATGGAGAGGAAAGTCAGAAAAGTCAGTGACATACAGTTCTCCATTGAATGTGATAGAAGCTGCCTGTCACTTCCTGTCAGTTAGAACTATCAGGAAGTAAACACAGTAAATTCACTTCCTGTCAGTTAGAACTATCAGGAAGTAAACACAGTAAATTCACTTCCTGTCAGTTAGAACTATTAGGAAGTAAAACACAGTAAATTCACTTCCTGATTATTTAAACTGCTATAAATTTTGAATAAAACATCTGACAGCAGTGGGAGTGACCTTGTTTTATTCAGCAGGAAATGCTCTATAAAATATGTGTTTTCATAAAAAAAAAGTTTACTGCTCCTTTAACAATCAGATCTGTGTCCAGAGAAATAAATTGTTGAGGCTTAGTCATCAAAGACAAAGAACTGTTACTTCTCATGAAAATTAAAGTATATTGTCACAGTACTACCAAGCTAAGCTGAAGTGAAGACTGGCATGACAATTGCATTATAGTCTGAAAAGATGAGACTGTGTCCCAGACCAGCAGCTCTAAGGTTCTGTACACCACTATGGAGTTAGCAGTAACCAATTACTGCAAGCAAAAATGTCACTGTAGTATGTGTGTGCTGATTAAAGTAAGAAAATGAACGCAAACAACTCTACTTTAATTGTCTCTTCCCAAACAGATCAAGGCTGTTCTCAAGATGCAGAGGAGGGCTGGTAACATGTGGCCTGGGGAGGGTGCACATACAATCAAGTGGCCCATTTCCACCTGTTTTGTTAATTTTAAAATTGGCATTAATATTGTGAAGTAAGGCAAATGATACCATAGAGCTTACAGCTGAAATGGAGCTATAGATATTGCAATTGAAGTAAAAGCTACACTAGTGATACCATAGAGCTCACAAGGGAAATGGGTTATGATACTAGTGTAGATCCACTTGGATTGTAGCTCTGTGATATCATTGGTGTAGCTCCACTTCAGTTGTAACCTCTGTGGTATCACTAGTGTAGCTCCATTTACAGCAGCAGGTGAGAAATTGAGTGAGGCAGTGGCCCACCAACCCAGACATATGACTGACCCCCAGGCCAGCCCTCCCCCGTCAAGACGAAACAGCTGAGAATAGTGTCCTTGTTACAAGATGCGACACTTACACCATTATATATTAATCTGTGAAGAAAAATAAATACATCATACAATAAAATAATTTAGTAAAAATAATCCCACTTGCAAAAACAGAGCAGCTTTCTAAACACCACTGTATAAATCAATATGGACAACTGTAAATACAAGCCCAGTATAACTAATAAACACATTTGAAGGAAACAGCATCATAACATGAAAAATAATAGAAGCTTCTGTATCTCAAGGGAGAATAGGCTAACTATATAGCCGAATGTTGCTGTTCCTAGTATTGGTATCCTTGTATGTGATAACAATGTCCTCTGTGAGTGACACAACTTTTGTGATAATAATGTACCTTTAGTATAAATGTATAAGGATAATATGTCATCTTGTTATGACTCACATCTCACAGTGCATGAACCATATGACAGAGTCTGGATAACACAACAGTTGCCTTTGAGAGACTAAGGCACATACTTTTTCCACATGTGACCTAATATTACCATGTGAGAGAATATGGAGAATACAGGACATCAAATCTATATATATAAAAGAAGAAACCTGCATGATGGCACACACACACACACACACACACACACACACACACACACACACAGCCAGGGGCAGCAGTAAGGAGGAGATATTCAAATCCTCTGTATACTGCCTGTCCAGGACATACAATGGGAAGTGATTTATCTCTGCAAGGAGTTGGCCCTCCCCCACTATCTCCTTTTCCAAAACACAAACATGCCCTTTCCACCCCTGTGACAATCCCTGTAAGGAATTGCAGGGACCTTCAGTACACACACACACACACACACACACACACACAATAAATACAACACACACAATACAAACACACAGATGCACCACACACACACGCGCACACACACACACACACACACAATAAATCCATGCAACACACATGCAAAGCACAAACAGACAAAACACACACAACGACACAGCACACACAATAAACACCAAACACTCAAACACACAAAAAATACAAATGCAACACACACAATACACATAAACACAACACACATTCCCACAATATGCACACACACAATACACACATGTGCACAAAAAACTCACATGCAATATACACATATACACAAAAAACACATGCACAACACACACATACAAGCATTACACACAGACACACAATACATAATACACCACAACACATACACAAAATATACATGTACAACACACATGCACAAAACACACGCACAATACATACATGCAACATACACAAAATACATACACACATGCAACACACATGCAATACACACAATACATACATGCAGTATATAGGCACAACACAAACAGAAAACACATACACAACAGACGTACCCCAAACACACACACACATACAACACACACAGACAATAAACACACACATACACAACACACACACAGAAATAAACATGAGCATAACACACACACAATACACCACCACGCACATGCAGAAAACACACACACAACACACAAACAATACACACATGCAATACACATGTACAATATAAACACAAACAGAAAGACAAACCTGTGCTCCTCTATACAAGGTGCTAATGTGTGCCCTGTATTGGACATATATAACACTTCTTGGTAAATAAGTGAGGATTTAGTTATACAATTTGGCCAAACCAGGTTAAGCTTGCCACCCTGTCAAGGTACCTCACTATATGGCAAGAATTACTCTAATACACCTATAAAACCCTATCTAAATTAAAATGAAAAATTCCATGAGGAGATGTTATAGTAAACGCAGTGGAGGGGGACCCTTTAAATATAATATTTGTATGTTTTAGGGTCCCAGTGTGTGCAATTAAAAACAGAAGACATACAATTGAGTAAAAAAATGTATAAATGGAGGACGTACCTGGTATAAAGAAACTCTGTAGGCCCGCATTGAGTGGGTACCTGTGCAGTAGGACTGTGGATCCACCAGCGCTCCCTGTAGGTAAATTATTCCACCCCTGCAGCCATGTGGGGATTAATTACTTACACACAGACAGGGTACATACAAACCAAGACAGGCCAATAGCCTTGTCCCTAAAGGTCAGTAAATAAAGAAAAGAAGAAAAGTAGTGCAATAAGACTTTTGTGTGTAACATTAGTGATTAAATAAATGAGAAGCAGCTAGGATGAACAAAGGAGAAGTGCAAAACAAGAACACTGGAAAGAAAAGCTCACAGCGCTAACCCACCATAACATTCATATTATTAATAAAGTGTAAATGATAATGAGGAGATGAATGTAGAGATAGCAGCAAGGAATGAGAGTGTGTCACGCTCTCCTGCTTACCTTCACCGTGAGGATCCAGAGGCGCAGGATCTGAGCTGCACGGCAGGGATGGAGCGAAGGGCAATGAGTCCTCCCAAAAACTGAAGACTGGCGTTCAGTACGGAAAAGAACGGTAGTTCGGAAAATCCTCAGCGAACTGAAGATCAGATGAATTATCCTTGCATGGTAACAATTTCTCAATGGACTGAAGATCAGATAAATTATATTCGCCTGGTGACAAATTCTCAGAGAACTGAAGATCAGATAAATTATACTTGATTGGTAGCAATTTCTCAGGGAACTGAAGACCAAATGAATTATACTTGTTAGGTAACAAATTCTCAGTGAGCTGAAGATCAGATGAATTATACTTGTTAGGTAACAAATTCTCAGTGAGCTGAAGATCAGATCAATTATACTTGCTTGGCAACAATTTCTCAGTTAGCTGAAGATCAGATGAATTATACTTGTTAGGTAACAAATTCTCAGTGAGCTGAAGATCAGATGAATTATACTTGTTAGGTAACAAATTCTCAGTGAGCTGAAGATCAGATGAATTATACTTGTTAGGTAACAAATTCTCAGTGAGCTGAAGATCAGATGAATTATACTTGTTAGGTAACAAATTCTCAGTGAGCTGAAGATCAGATGAATTATACTTGTTAGGTAACAAATTCTCAGTGAGCTGAAGATCAGATCAATTATACTTGCTTGGCAACAATTTCTCAGTGAGCTGAAGATCAGATGAATTATACTTGTCAGGTAACCAATTCTCAGTGAGCTGAAGATCAGATGAATTATACTTGTTAGGTAACAATTTCTCAGTTAGCTGAAGATCAGATGAATTATACTTGTTAGGTAACAAATTCTCAGTGAGCTGAAGATCAGATGAATTATACTTGCTTGGCAACAATTTCTCCTTCCATGAATCAGCCTTGCTACAGAGTATCTGGTACCCAGGCAGAGGATAGTATCACATTCGGCCAGCAGGGGGAGCAGAAGCTGAACGCTGACAGCCAGGAACGGTACTAGCCGCCTGCCTCGGCGATCTCGAGGATGCCACGAGAGAAACGCCGGAGTCCCGGAGCAGGCGGCTAGGAAGCGCAGAAGGAAGCTGGAGAATGTCAAAATTTCCCTCTACAAGACCCGGGAGATCTCGGAGGGTAACGGAACAAGCACCACAAGCTTGAGAGAGGCAGCCACGGGAGACACAGGCAGATCGTGAAGAACAGCCAGATGGTAGCAAGGAGGGAGGAAGGTGCCAGTCCAGATCCGAGGGAAGCTAAGACGGGCCAAATCGGGCCAGGAGATGAAATGCAGGAATGGAAGCGGAGCCACCAAGAGTGTGATCCAGCGAAGTCAGGACAGGAACCAGACGAGCAGAAACACCAGGTACAGAGAAGGATGCACCAGCACAGGCTCAATAATCAAGCCACGAATACGCGTGGCTTCAGGGCTATAAAGGGCAGGGGCCAAGTCAAGGGTCATGACCTCCAGGGTCGGGAAACAAAATAATAAATAAAGAAAAAATAATAAAAATAAAAAAAAAGGTGATCTGTAGGAGAATGGTCATGACAGAGTGCTCCCCAGTCCCCCACATATTAGGCCAAGACCCAAAGTGCAAACACAAACAGAAAGACACACTGCGCTCCTCTATACAAGGTGCAAATGTGTGCCCTGTATTGGGCATAGGTAATACTTCTTAGAAAATAAGTGTACACACGCACAACACAAACACACACAACACACGTGCACAACGCACACACAATACATACATACACACACTCACAAAAAACAAACACACATGCAGTACACACATGCACAAAAAACACAAATACACACACACATCACACCACACACTCACAATACACCACAACACACAAACAATACACACATGCAATACACACGCACAACACAAATGCAGAACATGCACATGCACACAGATGCACTACACACCCAACATACACACATGCACAATACACAATACACACACATGTACAACGTACATGTGCAACACACACAACACACATGCACAATACACAAGCATGCAATATGAACATGCCTACAATACACACATGTACAACACACACAATACACACACATGTACAACGTACAAGTGCAACACACACAACACTCATGCACAATACACAAGCATGCAATACGAACATGCCTACAATACACACATATACAACACACACAATACACACAGACCTGTAAAACACACACACCACACACACAATACACACACATATGCAAATTCAACAGTCCAGTCATTAAGAATGTTGTCTCCTTTCTGGATATACCTGAATGTCAGGGGAAAATAATCCTACTCGTAAATCTACTTATATTTTTTAACCCTATCACTACAAGACATGTATCACAGTCTGTGTTTTAGTCATGCATACAAATGCATAGTACTTTTTTTTTGGGGGGGGGGGAATTTATTTTAGTAACTGCACGGGTAAAGCCGTGCCAATATTGTTAGTAATATATATGCATATTCAGTGACTAGTGCATGTAAGTAACATGCAGAAAAAAACTGAATGTGTTTACATGAATAGTGTTAATAGTATAGTATAACTTAAACAGAGCTTAATGTGTGAGAGTGATTGTGACTTGTATACAGTTGACTAGTTATCCCCAATAGAGAAAGGTACATGTGTTTCAGCTCTCCTCTTAAAGTTAATTCACATGTGTTAAGTGTTATTAAAAGGTATTCAGTTTTGTTTTAAAACGTATTCATGCAAAGCTGAAATGTATTCTGTGGTTTTCTTATTAATGTATGAATGCTATTGCTTATTATATTTAATATGTTAAATGTAAGATTGTAACTGTATAAATATACAATATGTAACATTTCCAGTTAATCCTCCCCAAGGTTATCCTAAAAGTGTCCTCTTTTGTATACTGTAGAAAATGATAAGTGTGGAAACCAGAGACCTGTTAGTCATTGTATGTTTTCATATATTGCAGGTATGTACTTTCGATGATATTGCTAATACTAGTTCCTTCGGAGCGTCCAACTCTGTATCAGCCGTGGAGCGGGCAGTCTCTACTGTGCATGACTGTGTAATTACAGACGTTTTAGCGAATTATTATATAGGATAACATGATCCACGGAACTGAAACTACTTTAAATACCATAGATAAATTACCCCAATGTTATTTTTGATAATCTTAAAGGGATAGTAATGTTTCATAATAAAAGCAGCTCTAATTAATCATCATAGTATTTGGACTTGGAGAGGGTTATTTCAATTCTGTCAGAGTTGTAGTTCAAGAGTAATTCAATGACAAAGTATCCCCCTCCCGCCCCTTTTACTGATGTAACACTGCTCAGCCAGATAAGAAGGGAGGTGCCCAGGTAGACTGCAGAGAGGGACAATCTTCAATTAAGATAAGGGAAAAATCTGAAAAACTTGTCAAGGGGGGCAGGGTTTTCATTGTTCTCATAGGAAGAAGATTGTCCCCTGCTGTTATCTATCTGGTCTATGGACTGCATTCCACATCGAGAAGAGACTGCTTACACTAGGTAAAAGGGGCAGGAGGGGAAACTTTGCTTGTGAATATCTCTCAAACCATAAAGGTTTGAGAGATAAGACTTATATCGTTCTTCATGTTTTTTTAATGCCTACAAAATAAAATAAAGATAAAATGAAGTATTACTATTCCTTTAAATAGAATTTCAGTGAACCGATTTATTCATGCATGCCTTTAGCCGATTGCTGGATATGTTTCAAATATTGGGTTAGAAATTTCTATGATATTCATCAAGTATTGTCCTGACCCACATTTTACTCAGATTTCTAAATGTTAATCTCCAGAAAATGGACTAATCATGAAATACAAGAATAGCTAGATGTTTACCAAGGAGATATATAAGCACATAGTACAATTAATATATAATATATATAATCTCATCTACGCAGGCAGTAATGACCGAATCCTTCCCTGCAGATTTTAATCCACTACAACAGGCATGTGGTTTGACGCCCCAACAGATCATTTCAAATTGTTTTCCATCCAATGCGGAATCCTCTTTAATGACTTAATTAATACAATTCAAAGTATGGCCATTCAGCATAATTCAGTGAGGTCAACTACGTCACAGCACTTGCAGAATAATACGTTATATAAAGAGAAGCTCAATGCTGAGAAAATCAAGAATTTGTAGTAATTCTGATCATTCTACTCATATCCATTGTATATGGGAGAGTTGATGTTCTACTCCAGACCACAGGAAATGAGTGCCTTAAGATAACTAGTACTCAGTAGAATCGGCTGGGTGCCAAGACTGAATCCCCGGTAGAACCTTTTAAACTAGTGCACTCACATTTGGAAGGGGAATGGGTGGGTGTTGACAAATCTTCCCCTAATGACAAGGAATCTAATTTGGAGTTATTACATGCCAATCAGTGTTTACATTTTAAAGGGATAGTAATGTTTCACAGAAAAATGCAGCTCAGATTAATCTTCATAGTATTTGGAACATGGTGAGTGTTATTTCAGTACTGTCAGAAAGTTAAAGAGTAATTGAATGATAAAGTATCCCCCTCCCACCCCTTTTACCTAGTATAAGCCACCTCCCCTCAGATATGGCATCTGGTCACTTGACCGGACAGATCACAGAAAGGGACAGTCTTCTTACTGTGATCATAAGGAAACCCCTACCCCCCTTGACAGGTTTTTAAGGTTTTTCCTTATGATCACTGAATATTGTCCCTCTCTGTGATCCATTCGGACAGTCTTGCTGCTCTGAGGTGAGCAGTGTTACATCAGTAAAAGGGGTGGGAGGGGGATACTTTATCATTCAATTACTCTTGTACTACAACTCTGACAGTATTGAAATAACACTCTCCATGGCCCCAAATACTATGAAGATTAATTGGAGCTGCTTTTATTGTGAAACATTACTATCCCTTTAATACCGGTTTAGTAATCATGATAGATTCTGGGAAGAAAAAATATCTGGGTGTAGTAATTTGTTTTACACTATTGTTGTTATTAATATTAACCCTTTGAGTGCCAGTGAGGTATCCAACGCATTGCATTGCAATACGTTGGATACCTCTCTGCCAGTCAAAGGGTTAACACCAGACTAAAAGTAGTGCTGGATTCTGGTTCAGTGGCATATACACTCCGTGAAAATGGAGAAAATGCATTACTGGAAGCTGCTATAATACTCAAAGCTAAAGATACTTTAAGTCATTTTGTATTTATTGGTTGTGGATGTGAAGTTGCATATCTTAAATGTTTATAAGATTTGGAAATGAAAATGAATGGAAAACATTTAGCAGTTCCGGTATTAGCGTTACTTGGCCAGTGAGATGATCTTATATTGGGTACAAATGTTATCAAACACTTAAAGGGATAGTAATGTTTCATAATAAAAGCAGTTCTAATTAATCATCATAGTATTTGGACTTTGGAGAGTGTTATATCAATTCTGTCAGAGCTGTAGTTCAAGAGTAATTCAATGACAAAGTATCCCCCTCCCGCCCCTTTTACTGATGTAACACTGTTCAGCCAGATCAGAAGGGAGGTGCCCAGGCAGACTGCAGAGAGAGACAATCTTCAATTAAGATAAGGGAAGAACCTGAAAAACTTGTCAAGGGGGGCAGGGCTTTCATTGTTCTCATAGGAAGAAGATTGTCCCCTTCTGTTATCTGTCTAGTCTATGGACCGGATTCCACATCTGAGAAGAGATGGCTATACTTCGTTTTATCTTTATTTTATTTTGTAGGTATTAAAAAAACATGAAGAACGCTATAAGTCTTATCTCTCGAACCTTTATGGTTTGAGAGATATTCACAAGCAAAGTTTCCCCTCCCTCCCCTTTTACCTAGTGTAAGCCATCTCTTCTCAGATGTGTTACATCAGTAAAAGGGGAGGGAGGGGGATACTTTGTCATTGAATTACTCTTGAACTACAACTCTGACAGAATTGAAATAACACTCTCCGTGGACCAAATACTATGATGATTAATTAGAGCTGCTTTTATTATGAAACATTACTATCCCTTTAAACCGTATAAAACAGGTTTATGCACATGGGTATGTTTGTGTTTGACTTCTAAAGGTACTAAAGACTGTTTAGCTACCATTTTCCAATTACCCATTTACATATCTGCCCTGTCCTTGAGTTGCCCTCTTAGATCTAATCGCTGGGGGGACATGACTTATGACAGGCCAGCCACCAGAGCATCCCAAACATTATTGGCTGTTTATCCACATGGGCCATGATTGATTGAATCTATGCAGTGAGCACTGGAATGATTTTGTCTACCGTGTAAAAGATCTATATTGCTGCCACACAGGTGCTACAGCTCCTGTGTCTGCTGCATCTTCTGTCTTTGCTGCACTGAGCACAACAAAGAATCAATGTGCTGCATCACACAAGGTGAAATTTGTCCACGTGAACAGCCAAATTGCAGGATATCTGTTCTATTTTTGTGTGCTTAGCACAGTGATAAAAATTACCGGCATTAAAGCTAGGATCAAAACCTTGTGAAGCTGATGTACTGAGGAAAAATGGTGCAATTCTGGAGCAAATCAATGGCACAATAGGGACCAAATACACATTCTCAATGCTTTAAATGTAGTTTTCAACCATTTTAATGCTGGGGAGATCTCCAGTGAGCAATGAATTGAAGACTGCTTTGGAATCTGAAGGGATAAAGGTCCCATTTATATCAATATAAGATCATTTGTTTCCTACGGTACAGTTAGTTTTATCCAGAATTGCACCTTTTTTTTAGTATATCAGCCAGCATTACATTATATACCTGCATACTGTTTCATTGTAGTGTTAATCTGCACAAGAGATCTTTATAGTTTAGTGTGGTTTGCCTTTAATAAATCATGCATTGATTTTATTACTATCGTCGGTATTGTCATGACCTGATCAAGCGAGGATCCAACTTCAACGTGTTCTAACTGCTCCAAGAAGACAGAACCACCTCCTCGAGTCAGTACCCAGGATGGACTCAGGATATTAACCAGATGAGTGCCAGAGGGGTATCCAACGCATTGCGCATTGTTAAAGCTTGCTATAGGCTAAGCAATGTGTAGGACTGAGGGTGGTGTCATATAAGGAGCAGGGGGTGTGACCATGGGTGGAGCTAAGGGCAAATAAAGTGCATTGCGTAGGGAACCCTGGGATGTAAATAACCCTTTAAGCACCAGAGAGGTCTGCAATACATTGAGAAGCAACACATTTCACACCCCTCTGTTCCTTAAAGGATTAAGATCTGCAGTGAGCAGAGTTTGAGGTCCTGTCTTGTCCACCTCCACGGACATAACATCCACGACTGACTGAAAAAGCTATCTCTTGAACTAAGGAGCAAAGTGAAAATTAATGGAGACATTGGGATTTCATTGCCATAGTAAGGTAAGTGGGAGCTATGATTATTAGGGGTGTTACTTCTCCATTAAAGGGATAGTAATACTTAAAATTTAAAAACGTATTGTAGGGTTTATCCTTTCTTAGTAAAACAAGGGTACTCCCACTGCTGAGAGGTGTTTTATTCAAAAGTTATCGCAGCTCAAACTTGAATTTTTTTGGGTGCAGTATCACAGTGACCTGAAATTGTACAGTGGCGCTGTTGCTGCACCACCCATTGGAGATTTATGGTCAACTGATCAGAGCTGTCCTTTGGATGGTATAGCCACAGCGCCACTGTACAATTACAGGCCATTGAGATACCTTTAAAAAGTTTGAGCTGCAGAAACTTTTGAATAAAACACCTCTCAGCAGTGGGGAGTACCCTCATTGTGCTCAAGAGGGTAAACCCTACTATATATATATATATATATATATATATATATATAATGTTTTTTTACATCTAAAATGGTACTTTCTCTTTAAGGGGTTCTGAACATCTACAATGCATCTTTTTAGCATAAAGAGAAAGTACAAAGTCTTTCAGAAAGATCTGCGTTGACCTCGTTTTATTGGATTCCTGTTGTAACACAAACCTCTGCAGGTTTACATAATAACACGAGTCAGCACCATGATCCTTCAGACAAACACAGACCTGCCCAATAGACTCAGCACTATTTATCCATATCACAGCTCCCTCCAGTAAAAGTAGCTTAACCCTTGGAGTGCCAGAGGGGTAGCCTTACTTCTCTGGCACCCAAATTATTAAAGAAGAATTGTGTTTTCTTTGTAATATCTTTATAAATTAACATCTGGGATACCAGGGGCTTCTCAATCCCAAACGCATTGTTTTGGGAAGGGATAGGTAAGTGTAAGACATTAGAAAGTCAGAGATGATGATGATTCACAGATAAGAACTAGGGCAAAGCAAAGCATTGATTTAAAGGGATAGTAATGTTTCACAATGAAAGCAGCTCTAATTAATCATCATAGTATTTGGGCCATGGAGAGTGTTATTTCAATACTTTCGTAGTTGTAGTTCAAGAGTAATTGCATGATAAAGTATCCTCCTCCCGCCCCTTTTACTGATGTAACACTGCTCACCTCAGAGCAGCAAGACTGTCTGGATGGATCACAGAGAGGGACAATCTTCAGTGAGCATAAGGGGAAACCTGAAAAACCTGTCAAAGGGGGCAGGGATTTCCTTATGATCACAGTAAGCAGATTGTACTCTGCTGTGATCTTTCCGGTCAAGAGACCAGACAGAGGTGAGCAGTGTTACATCAGTAAAAGTGGCGGGAGGAGGATACTTTATCATTCAATTACTCTTGAACTACAACTCTGACAGTAATGAAATAACACTCTCCATGGCCCAAATACTATGAAGATTAATTGGAGCTGATGTTTTTGTGAAACATTACTATCCCTTTAAATCGGCATTTAACCTCTTCAGTGCCAGAAATGTCTCTAGTGCATTTCTTCATAGTATGATGGAAACATCTCAAGCATTCAAGGGGTTAAAAACTCAATTTAAAGTGATAGTAATGTTTCATAATAAAAGCAGCTCTAATTAATCTTCATAGTATTTGGACTTTGGAGAGTGTTATTTCAATTCTGTCAGAGTTGTAGTTCAAGAGTAATTGAATGACAAAGTATCCCCCTCCCGCCCCTTTTATTGATGTAACACTACTCAGCCAGAGCAGAAGGGAGGTGCCCAGGTAGATTGGGAAAAACCTGAAAAACTTGTCAAAGGGGGCAGGGAATTCATTGTTCTCATAGGAAGAAGATTGTCCCCTGCTGTTATCTGTCTGGTCTTACAACCAGATTCCACATCTGAGAACAGATGGCTTACACTAGGTAAAAGGGGCGGGAGGGGAAACTTTGCTTGTGAATATCTCTTAACCCCTTCGCGACACAGGACGTACATGTACGTCCTGTGTGGCTGTCACTTAGTGACAGAGGACGTACATGTACGTCCCGGAAATCCGGCTCCCCGCGCGGCTGCACGCCGTTCGGGGACTCCGGATTCTTTTAAAAAAAAAAAAAAAAATGTTAGACGGGCGTTAAGTGACGGCCGCGTCTGCACGCGGCCGTCACTAAGGGATTAAACCATAAAGGTTTGAGAGATAAGACTTATATCGTTCTTCATGTTTTTTTAATGCCTACAAAATAAAATAAAGATAAAACGAAGTATTACTATCCCTTTAACACAAAGAAAATACCTGTTTGCACCACTATGGTGCAGTTGTTTTTCTCCAGAATTATTCCAGTGCAGAGAGGCTGGATTTACATCTCAGCCTCCCATAGGCAAGTAACCCTAGGTTCTTTTAGCTCCTCCCATGGCCACACCCCCATTTCTGACATAACCTCACCTCCAATCCCATCTACTGTTCCCTTTAGCCTATAAAAAAATACAAAGAAAAAGCTTTTAACCCCTTGATTTCTATAGAGATCTCCAAAAACATTGCTTTGCAATGTGCTGGCGACCTCTCTAGCATCCAAAGGGTTAAATCATACTTTTTTTAAAGAGGTATATATACTCGTACAGGGACATTCAGGTTGTTCTGGACACACCCACAATCCAGAATGTGGGTGGGGCCGGCACAGCTGAGGCACCATCCCTCACAATTTGGAGCTCTATTGTCTACTCTCCCTAGTGGGAAATCCGGCCATGACTACACCATATATGCACATATAATAAAGCGCAAGAAGAAACAATCTAAAAGTGGTGTTTATTCTTATTTAACAAGCGCATTCAATTAAAAACTTACAAAATAAATAATATCAACAAGCCTTTTATCCTCCCGGTTTGCTCTAAGTCTCCATTCAGCCACAGCGTCCCAGTGTCTCGAATCTCCTTTCACCCTCGTCAGGGTGATGATTAGACATTATGACTGATTATGACTGCACCATAGAGGAGAATGAAACATTCCCAAAAATCTCCTTGATTTGCATGAGGCTTTTATCTCCTTGAATAGAAACATAGTAACATTATTGATTAGGCTGAAAAAAGACATGCGTCTATCAAGTCAAGCCCATGCCAAATCACCCATGTTGATCCACAGGAAGGCAAAATAAACCAAAAAAAACACCAAAACCCATTTCCAATGAGGCTCCGAGTGAGTAAATGAAAATTCCAAATGGCAGTCAGATATTTTCCTGGCTCAACAACCTATCTGCATTGAAGCCAACTGTCAAATTTCTCAATATTGTTCTGTGCTAGATAGGCATCCATTGCTTTTTTGAATGCAGTTACAGTATCTGCAAGCACAGCATCCAGAGGCAAAGAATTTCATAGCTTTACCACCCTTACTGTAAAAAAATCCCTGCTGTCTCCAAAACGTTAGCATTTTTTATTTGTGACCCGATGTATCAATTGACATGAATAATGTTCAATGAAGAGTACAGATACAGAGTAGAGATGAAAGAACACAATAGTAATTTAAGGGTTCATCATTCATCTCCCATCATGATGAATAGAACAGAAAAGATACCAGTTTGACAAAAATAAAATAGTATATTTAGGGGAAGTGTACCTAAATAGTGAGGTTAAAATTAAAAACATTATTTTAGAATAAAGGGACCCAAGAAGGTCTTATAAAGAGTCTATAAGGAAATGTTTTTTTATCGTACACAAAAAGTATTTTTCTTTTCCTTTCACTAGCTTAGATGAAGAGTTTTGGTGTTCAGTGCCTGCAGCTATACAAAACTGTATGTGATACTACTAATTTACAATTACTGAACCCTATAATATGTGTTCCATAAACAAGTTATATATATATATATACAACATTGCCTCAAGGTCATGGAACTTGATTTGTTTGTAATCTGGACTATAGGCATTGCTGTATCCTATGGTCTTTTTAAAATATACTGTACGAAATGATCTCACTCATAAATGATCCCTGTATTTTTAGTTTAACTAAAAAAAATGTGTACTTTTAATCGTTTGAGTGCCAACAATGCAAACCAATGCATTGCATGGCCCTCTGGCATTTTAAGGGTTAAAAATAGGACCCTTTTTTAATTCTATTTAATTTTTGTTGAACTGGTTACTTCTTTATTGCATTGGTGATCATGGGTAATGAACTATAAACCCTTAAACCACTAATGAATTATTTAATCTCTTCTCTTATCTAGCCTTTTTTTTAACATATGTAATATATTTTGGGGGTGCCACAAACAAAACATAAATTATCCAAACAGGCATGGAATTGATATGCCACAGAATTTCACACCTTCTTTCTGTATAAGTCCCATAAAGGACAATTTATCTGTTTAGATGGGACAAAGGCATGCTTGTGATAGACTAAGGGAATTTCCTGTGCCAGGAAACAGTGGATAGGACTGGAGGTGGGGTCATGTGAGAATAGGGGGTGTGGCTGTGGGTGGAGCTAAGAGATCTTAGGTGCCTTGCCTAGGGGAGCCTGGGATAAAAATCCAGCCTTGCTAATGGCTCTCACACAGTGCATTAAAGGGATAGTAATGTTTCATAATAAAAGAAGCTCTAATTAATCATCATAGTATTTGGACATTGGAGGGTGTTATTTCAATTCTGTCAGACTTGTAGTTCAAGAGTAAGTCAATGACAAAGTATCCCCCTCCTGCCCCTTTTACTAATGTAACACTGCTCAGCCAGAGCAGCAGGGAGTGTCCAGGTAGATTGCAAAGAGGGACAATTTTCAATTAAGATAAGGGAAAAACCTGAAAAACTTGTCAAGGGGGGCAGGGCTTTCATTGTTCTCATAGGAAGAAGATTGTCCCCTGCTGTTATCTGTCTGGTCTTACAACCAGATTCCACATCTGAGAAGAGATGGCTTACACTAGGTAAAAGGGGCAGGAAGGGGGAAACTTTATCCTTCAATTACTATTGAACTACAACTCTGACAGTATTGAAATAACACTCTCCATGGCCTAAATACTATGACGATTAACTGGAGCTGCTGTTTTTGTGAAACATTACTATCCCTTTAAAGAAAAAATGCCTTTTGGACACTACTGGGTGCTGCTGTTAACAGTCTGAGTTGTAATACATTTTTAAAGGGATAGTAATACTTTGTTTTAACTTTCATTTTATTTTGTAGATATTAAAAACATTCAGAACAATATAAGTTTTATCTCTCAAACCTTTATGAGAGATATTCACAAGCAATGTTTCCCCCTTGCTGACGTCACATCTCTAGCTGTCAGATTTGGAATCCAGTCTGCAGACCAGCCACGGCTCTTCAGCAGAGCCGAGACTGCAAATATAAAAATAACTACTTAATTGGAATAATCTTCAAAGTGTGCCTGGTGTGCAAGCACAATTTGTAGACGCTTCCAATGGAATAGTTATTTTTATATTTTTCAATCTCAGCTCTGCTGGAGAGCCACCAGCTGCTCTGCAGACCGGATTCCAAATCTGACAGCTAGATGGCAGACTTGACCATTTCCTCAGTGAGGGGAAACTTTACATGTGAATATCTCTCAAACCATAAAGGTTTGAGACATAAAACACATAATTCTTCCTGTTTGTTTTTAATGTCTACAAAATAAAATAAAGTTAAAACAAAATATTACTATTACTTTAATGAAAACATTCCCAGTAGTGGGAGTATTTTTTATTTTACTAAGCAAAAAAAAGCTCTATAACATACTTTTTTATTAAAAAACACTGTTCTATACTTCTTATAAAAAAAAAAAAAAAAAAAGCTTTACATTATTTTTTGCCTATTCTTCCTTTCTTCCCAACTTCAGATTACAATACTTTCTTCTTGCTTTATTTCCTTCTCCAATTAAAGGGATAGTAATACTTCAAAATTACTGTCCCTTATATTGAAGCCCTTTAAAAACTGAATTAAATGCCACCAGCAGCATCTCTCAAACCTTTATGGTTTGTGAGATAGCCGCTTTTAAACTTCGCTCCCCCCTGCCTCTCCTCTGACGTCAGCGTTCTTGCTGCAGCAGGGGAATCAGTTCATTGAATCAAGAGGAGGCTCTTCGGCAGAGCCAGATCTCATTATAGAAGAAACGATCCTTCACTAAAACGGTCTTCTACGTGTGCTTGGTAACCAAACACACGTAGAAGACCGTTTTAGTGAAGGATCTTGTTTTCCATAACGAGATCTCGGCTCTGCTGAAGAGCCTCCGCCGGTCCCGGGACCGGATTTCCCTGCTGCAGCAAGAACGATGATGTCAGGGGAGAGCGAAGTTTAAAAGCGGCTATCTCGCAAACCATAAAGGTTTGAGAGATGCCGCTGGTGGCATTTAATTCAGTTTTTAAAGGGCTTCAATACAAGGGATAGTAATTTTGAAGTATTACTATACCTTTAAGTGACAGCATGATGTTGTCATTTATTGTCATTGTCATTTATTATTTTATAAGTGACAAGCACTGCTTTGTTTCACTGATCTATCATGAACTGGAAACACTTTGCCTTGGCTGCTTCTAATGAGTTTGTAGGCTCAGATCCATAATGGTATAAATGACACTCTCTGTTGATAAAGTCAGTCAGTGCTGGGCTCTTGAGCAACAATGAAACTTACGTCACCTTGTTCAGTCTAACTCTATACATTTTCTGTATTCAAAGGGAGACTTAGAGAGAGAGAGAAGGTGGTGCCAGAAACCAATGTTTAATGGATAATTAAATCCTTATAATCAACTTCCCTGTTTACCATCAGTAGGAGGATGCCGAGCTGTGTGTGTGTGAGAAGCTATCTAAGCTTCATTAAACAGAGGCTCCGGGATGGAAGGTAAGGTGCTTTAAATCATGTTCTATACAATGGGTTCTGCAGGGGGAATCTTAGGATTTCCAGACAGGGGATTCCAAAAATAAAATATATATTTTATAGAGCTCCTTATCTATGGAATGAGCTACCTCTCTTATGGTCTTTAAGTCACGCTTGAAACTGCACCTCCTTAACAGAACTTAACTCTTTGGGTGCCAGAGGGGTATTATTATTATTAATCTTTATTTATATAGCGCCAACTAATTCCACAGTGCTGTACAATTGGGAATAGACATACAGAGATATTAAATAGTACAATCAGATATGGAGAACAGAAGGATCAGAGGGCCCTGCTCGTGAGATCTTACAGTCTAGAAGAAGGTAGGTTGGACACAGAAGGAGTAAGTGCTATTGGGTGTAAGTGCCTCCTGACACATGAACTGCCAGTCAGTGGGTGGGAGTGAGAAGTGCTGTTGAGTGCAGTGGTCCAGGCAAGGGGTGATTCTTGGTGATAATATTTATGGAGGCAGTTGATAGGCTTCCCTGAAGAGGTGTGTTATCAGGGAGCGTCTGGAGATTTGAAGGCTGGGGGAGAGTCTGATGGGGCAGGGGAGGGAATTCCAGATCTCGGGTGCAGCACGGGAGAAGTCCTGTAGGTGGGACTGGGAGAAGTCCTGTAGGTGTGAGTGGGAGAAGACCTGTAGGCAGGAGTGTGGAGAGCAGAAGGTCATGTGCAGAGCGAAGATGGCGGGCGGGAGTGTATTTTGAAATGAAAGATGAAATATAGGGGGGTGCGGTGTTAGTGAGGGCTCTATAAGTTAGCACCAGGATTTTGAATAATGGGAGCCAGTGTAGGGACTGACAGAGGGGTTTGGTGTTAGAGAACTGATGAGTGAGGTAGATTAGTCTTGCAGCAGAGTTCATTATGGACTGTAGTGGGGTGAGAGGAAGGCAAATTAGTAAAGAGTTACAGTAGTCAAGATGGGACATGATGAGTGTTTGGATTAGAATTTTGGTAGTGTCTTGTGTGAGAAAGGGTCGGATTCTAGAGATGTTGTGGAGGTGGAGGCGGCATGAGTTGGAGATTGATTGGATGTGAGGAATGAAGGATAGGGCAGAGTCAAATGGGACCCCCAGGCTGCATGCTGTAGGGGTTGGTGTGATGGTAGTATTGTCAATGGTGAGGGTCATTTCTGGGGTAGGGCTGGTTGTAGATGGAGGGAAGATAATTAGTTCAGTTTTGCCAAGGTTAAGAAGACACAGCAGACAGACAGTCAGATACTCGGGACAGGAGGGAAGGGAAGAGGTCAGGGGAGAAAAGATATATTTGAGTGTCATCAGCGTAGAGATGATGGTGAAACCCAAAGTAGTTTATTAGTTTTCCAAGGGACACAGTATAGATTGAGAAGAGCAAGGGACCCAGTACTGATACTTGAGGCACTCCAACAGACAGTGGGATGGGTGGGGAAGTGGAGCCAGAGTAAGAAACACTGAAGGAGCAGTTGCAGAGATAAAATAAAAAACAGGAGAGTGCAGCGTCACAGAGACCTAGAGAGAGGAGGGCTTGGAGGAGGAGTGGGTGATCTACTGTGTAAAAGGTGGCTGACAGGTCCAACAGAATGAGTAGGGAGTAGTGGCCTTTCGACTTAGCGGAGAGCAAGTCATTGGCCACTTTAGTGAGGGCAGTCTCAGTGGAGTGATGAGGGTAGAATCCAGATTGCAATGGACCTAGCAGGGAATGAGAGCAGAGGAATGTAGTGAGCCGGTTATAGGCAAGACGCTCAAGGATCTTGGAGGCGAACGGGAGTAGAGAAATTGGCTGGTAATTTGACAGTGTGTTTGGGTCCAGGGAGGGTTTCTTTAGGATGGGAGTGATAAGTACATGTTTGAAAGAGGATGGGAAGGTTCCGGATGACAGAGGGAGGTTGAATAAGTGAGTAAGGGTTGGAGTTAATTGAGGGGAAAGTTCTTGAGTAAGATGAGACAGAATTGGGTCGAGAGGGCATGTGGTCAGGTTTGAGTGAGTGAGGAGAAGGGAGACTTCATCCTCGGTGACAGGTGGGAAGGAGCTTAGTGTGTATGTGGGAGAGGTGACAGGGCTGGGCTGGCTGGGTGGGGGTGGTAGTGATGAAATGTCATGTCTCATAGATTTGATCTTGTCCTTGAAGTGGGTGGCGAGATCTTGGGCAGAGAAGTTAGTGGAAGGTGTTTGTGTTGGTGGGTGTAGAAGAGATTTGAAGGTTGAGAAAAGGTGTTTTGGGTTTGACGAAAGATTAGAGATTAGGGAGGAGAAGAATGACTGTTTGGACAGGTAGAGGGCAGAGCTATATGAACGGAGAATTAATTTGTAGTGTATGAAGTCAGCTGTGGAGCACAACTTCCTCCAGTGTCTTTCGGCAGTGCGTGAGGTATCGTGTATATCTTGTGTGCCAAGGTTGTAGTGGGGTAGTGTGTGGGTGGCGTGGGCTTGCAGGTGCAGCTGTCAATGGCTGATGGGCAAGTAAGTGTGAGGATGGGGTTAAGAAGAGGTTGCAGGGATGCATGCACTTGATTGTAGCGGGGGTGTTGGGTTAGCGTAGTATGATGAGGTTACTGGTGATGAGGTGGTGGTCAGATAGGGGAAAGGGGACATTAGAGAAGTTGGAGACCAAGCAGAGGTTAGTGAAGACCAAGTTAAGGGAGTGACCGTCCACTGTGGCAAGCTGGTCCACTGTGATAGGCCAAAGGAGGCTGTTAAGAAGAAGAGTTTGATGGTGGGGGGGTTAAGATTATTTAAAGAGATGTTGAAGTCACCCAGGATGAGAGTAGGGACATCAGAGGACATGAAGTGAGGGAGCCAGGAGGTGAAGTGATCCAGGAATTGTGCAGTAGGACCAGGTGGCTTGTATATGACAGTGGAACGCAAGGGGAAGGGAGAGAAGAGGCAAAGTGTGTGAGCGTCAAATGTAGGGAAGGAGAGAGAAGGAACAGTGGGGATAACCTGAAATGTATGGTTAGGGGACAGCAGGATGCCCACTCCACCCCCCTGTCTGTTGCCAGGCCTAGCTGTGTGGGTGAAGTGAAGGCCGCCATGTGAGAGTGCGGCAGTGGAGGCAGTGTCTGATGATGTGAGCCAAGTTTCTGTGATGGCCAGGAGGTTCAGGTAGTGAGAAATGAACAGATAATGAACAGCTGTTAGTTTGTTACACACAGAGCGGGATTTCCAGAGACCAAAACAAAAGGGGGTAGGGGAGAGGTTAGGTGACATGTTACTGTTATTAGCTTCTGGATGCTGTGCATGTGAGTGGGTTCTGCTGTACAAGAGAGAATGGAAGGGGGACCTGGGTTAGGTGACATGGCACCTGCAGCAAGCAGGAAGAGAAGGGACAGGGACATAAGGTGGGAGTGAGATTTGAAGCAGTGGGGTAGAAGGAGATGGTGGTGACAGGGAGCGGAGGAATGAGAAAAGTTCATGGGAGCAGAGATGTGGTGATGGAAGAACTGAGGTTGCAATGTGAATGGAGTGACATTTAATGTGGACACAGGAGGAGGAGAGTCTTAAGCAGGTGAGAATGGTGATGACAAAGCAAGGAGCTAAATTGGCCATAGTGGGGTTAATGAATGGGGCAGTAGAGTTTGTGCAACAGTCTGTGATCCAGGAGAGTACAGGTGACATGGCAATCAAGGGTCAGTCCATGGACAGAGGGTATAGGTGCCAGGGACGGTGAGGAGAGTCAGTCACAGAACTGCAAAGTATTTGGTGAGGGCAGGAGTCAATGCAGGGTTAAACAAAGTAATCCACTGATGATCAGGAGAAGTAGATGATGTAATGGTTAATGGTGGTTGGAGAAGAAATCAGAGCCAAGTTTTGTTTTTTTCTCCATCAGAGGTTTAGTGGTTAACTGATCAGTTTGTATATTCAGTCCTGGTAATCCTGGTTTCTTGCATCAGGTGGACAGCAGTCTCGATAGAAGATGCAAATATCAGCTCTTGGTGGAAATGATTGATTCTTCACTCTGAATTCAGTGTATTTACTTGCCTCTTGTCTTTAAGTGGCTGCAGCAGCTCTCTCTCTCTCTCTTGTCCAACTCTCTTGCCTAACTCTCAGTACTTAGATAAAGATGTACTTTGATAAAGGTGCCAACTAATACCCCTGGCACATGCCACCCCTAACTGGGCCTGAATATATACTAACTGGAGTCCCTAAGAACACTGACTGACTGAGGGATTTCCAAATTACAAATTGTTTTGCATTGGGAGAGACCTGAGTGCAATCAGGTGTGACACCATTAAACAACTGATAAGAAACAGACACAGAGAGATATAGGAGAGGCATGGGGGAGGAAGGCAATATGGAGACTGGAACAGGGCATTAAATGGCTAATGTAGATTACTATATACCATGAGGGGTTACTTTTTAGAGGGAGACTGGATGACATTGCAGTTCCAAGTGAAGGGTAGATTAGTACATACCAGGACACTGTATAGTTAATAAACAATTGGGGTACAGCGCAAAACTTGAAGCAGACTGGATGGGAAACATATACCAGGACACTGTATAGTTAATAAACAATTGGGGTACAGCTCAAAACTTGAAGCAGACTTCAAGACTTTGCAATGCGATCTGTATCCTTCTGGTACTCAAAGGGTTAAACATGCTAGAAGGCACTGACTTTGTATAACTAAGGCTCTTCTAAATGATTTACTTTATTTGTGTCCCCCTGTCCTGACCAGAACTCTATCACTGTATTCAGTACTTGACCCTTATGTACTCTGTATGTCTCCCATTACCACTTTAGATTGTAAGCTTTCGGGCAGGGACCTCGCACCCAATGTTTCACTCTACAAAGCACCTGTAACCCTGTATTGTCTAAAGCCTTAAATTGTAAAAAGCTGCGTACACTTGTGACGCTATATAAATACACATGTTATTCATTCAACAGTAGTGGGCAAGATACGGCCCTCGGGATGGTTTTCCATAGTCCTGACAACTGTCTACAATAGGGACATCCAAGGTTTTTAAATTGATCAGAAAGCCATAATTGTATGGGCTGCATTCTTTTTTTTTTATTGATTACAATAGGGAATTATAGCCTGTCAGCTGTTCTGAAATATGGATTTTTTTCTTTATTGATAAATACTGATATTTCACAGACATCAAGTGCTGAACTGTACGGGACTGGAAGGCAAAGGGTTAGCTCATGCATGTTAGTTAACCCTTTGAGTGCCAGAAGGGTATGCAATGCATCGTGTACCCCTCTGGCACTTAAAGGGTTAATAGGTAAAAAAAATATATATAAAACAAAAATCTCAGGCGGGCCGCACCCTGGGGTCAGACAGACGCATTTGGTCCACGGAAGCACAGTGGATGCCCATGGTCTATCAATACACATACACCTGCTCTACAGATAATATTTTGGCTTTCTCTGTAAAAGAAAAGTGATACCTGTTGTCACAAACAATAACAATCATACAGTGTATCACTCTTCCTGTGCAGAGAGTTGGAATTGATATATTCACTGTATAATAAAGAATTATCAATTCACATTCACACATGAACGTGGCTGTCACTAAGGGGTTAATAATTCAAGGGCGACTTTTTAGTAACTGAAAGTTCCGCTTTAATATTCACAACTGTAATAAAAAAAGGAAAAAGTATTATAATATATAACCTTCTTTTAACCCTTTGAGTGTTAGAGGGTGTATGCAATGCATTGCGCAGCACCACACTGGCACGCAAAGGGTTAACATTTTGAAACAAAGCATTGGAGGCTTCTCTAGCATTCAGAGGGTTAAAACTCAATTTAAAGCAATGTGATTTGGGGGAGTTTTTCTTTGCCCACTTGTGGAGTAGAGGGCTTGCCCTAGAATTACACCAGTCCTGATAAGTACACCAGCCTCTCTGTGCCTTGCTGTCTGTTCAAGTGAATGTCTAATTAGCAGAACAGAGAATTGGAAATGCGACTGATGTACTAAGACAAACTGGAGTTATTCTGGGGCCAACCAGCTCCACCATAATGAACACGTAAACTGTTCAAGGATTCCCACTGATTTAAATGAATGAATGAATTTGTGTATTTATATCGCGCCACAAGAATATGCAATGTTTTACAATTTAAGGGTTTAGACAATACAGGGTGACAAGTGCTTTGCAAAATGAAACACTGGAAGTGAGGTCCCTACTTGAAATCGTACAATCTAAAGCGGTAAAAGGAGACATTAAGGGTATAAAAGGGGTAAGGGTGGTAAACAGTGCTAGAGTTCTGGTCAGGATAGTGGAAACATAAGTAAATTATGAGTGACTTGGATGGATGACGTGAGTGTCTTCTAGCTTGTTGAAGCCTTGTTAAATGTGGTTTTAACCCCTTTGCTACGGAAACCTCAAAACATAATGGGGGAGATGCACTATGGTGGGATAAAAAGGAGATTAGTTCTCCAGTGCTCTGAACGCTCAAAGTCCTATGTTATTCTGTGGAACCAGTACACTATGATATCTCTAACTTGAGTGATCTTAGTGCATAGGCTTCATAGAATAACATAGGACCTGGAGAACTGAGAACATTGTAGAACTAATCTCACACCTTAGTGCATAACCCCCAGTGTGATGGAGATTTGTCTAGCATTGAGTGGACTAAAAGCCCCATTTTAGTCAGTGAGAATTTGTATTTGTCCCCAGTGGTGCTGTTGAATTGCTCCATAACTGCTCAAGTTCTTCTTAGTAGGTCAGCCTCAGTGAGACACATACATAAAATCTCTTAACCCTCTGATTTCCAGTCATGTCTGCAGCCACTTGTGGGGCACAGGCTTGACCGTGCAGGTACACATGTCCAAGTCCATACCCCACAAGTGGCTGCGGTAGCCGACAACAATTTTTTATATATTATTATTCAGACCTCCTCGATCTCCCTGTCAGTCGGGCTGGGAAATCAAAACAGGTGAAGCAAGAGAGAAACGCTGTCTCCTGCTTCATTCCTACCTGAGCCTCTGGTTAGGAGTGGGCAGGGTCGGGAAATCCTCTTCATGTCACTGCTGTTGATTTCCTGCATCACCTGTATTGATCTCCCAGCATGATTGGCTGGGAGGTCAATAGCTGATGCCTCCCCGTGAGGTCTGAATAATCCTATATAATAATTATTTAAAACTTGTGTAACGATGCAGTCATGCGCAGTAGAGACTTCCCGCGCCGCAGCTGATACAGAGCTGGACGCATCCAGCTCTGTATCAGCCATGGCGCAGCCAATCTCTACTGCGCATGACTGCCCCGAAACCGGCTGGCAGTGGCACTGTGGCCTGTGTAACGGGCTCTTCAATTAGTAATAAATAAATACTGCTTAACCCTCTGTATCACAGGGGTGTCTGACACACTGCTTTGTGATATGTTGGACACCCCTATGGCATACACACCTTCAGTCCCTCTAAGACCCAAAATGATTTTCCCTACACCGGTGTTCATCTTTTTTAGGAGAACAAGCTGTATGATGTGTGTATAACTGTATCACATTGCTACACAGTCATAAAACTCACGCTAATATTTTTGTAACCCTTTAAGTGCCAGAGGTTACCTCTCTGGCACTCGGATGGTTAAAGGGACAGTAATACTTAAAATGTAAAAAAAATATGTTTTAGGGTTTATCCCCCTGAGTAAAACAAGAGTAATCCCACTGCTGAAAGGTGTTTCATTCAAAAGTTATTAATTTTCAAAGATTAATTTTTTAGGTGCAATATCACAGTGACCTGAAATTGTACAGTGGCGCTGTTGCTACACGATCCTATGGACAGCTCTGGTCCCGGGACCATAAATCTCCATAGGATGGGATATCTACTTTCAGGAAAAATGTTGTTTTAGTTCGGAAAGTAGAAAATACCCTTTCACTCTCATTTAAGTTAAGGTTCTGCCCAGGCTATGAATGTAGGTAAAACTTTATATATATATATATATATATATATATATATATATATATATATATATGGTATTTTTGTACACAAGGTGATCAGGGCTTTTAAATGTAATTGAAACTTTCACAACCAACATAAATGTTGTGGATAAAAAGTAATTTTTTTTTTACTCTTTTGTATTTCTGACTTCATAGCTTGTGGCACGATGCAAAATGTACTTCATTTGGGGCACCATGCAGAAGTTCAATTAGTTCTGAAGAAAGCAATATATATATAGTTTTTCATATGTAACTTGAAAGTTACCACTGGGAATCATACCAGGACAGATGGATAGCAAAGAAAATTCTGAAAATATGTCTAGCCTATAGGGTCTATGAAATAGCTCAAGTCCCTTAAAGGGTTAAGATCCTTTGCAAAAACAGATGAGTCTGTGATTATTTTTATAGAGTGTAGGTAGAGGGCGCTCACCTCACTGAAAGTGGAAGGAAAACAAAACTGTAGGCAATGATTCAAGGTAAAGCAGGGGTGGAGTGTTCTGGTGGGTGATCTACAGCAATAAAGAGGAAAGGTGTCAGTGGACAGACATGTTTCCAAGTAATGAAGGATGATGTCCAATATACATTATCAGACAACCAATGGGCAACATGCAAATAAAAAGTGGAGACATTTGACAAACCAACTATCATATAGACTCAGAGAACAATTAAAATATCCCAAAATCCCCAATGATTTAAAGTAAGATTAATCCTTTATTTTGACTTCACATATTTTGCAAGAACAGAATGTGTACAGTCAACTTGTCAGTATTTATTTTTTTATCCTCACCTATTTGTTGTTGTTTTTTTTTTTCCTTTTTTGTCCTTGATAATGAGCTCCATGGATTTGTTTACAGAGAACTTTCTGCGGGGAACATGAAAGAAGGTCAAGAGATGCAATGCAAAAGGGAGACAATTTAATATACAAAATAATACGGAGCATTCAGTACTGCAGAGAAAGTGTAACATTGTGTTACATCACACAGAGCATTCAGTACTGCAGAGAAAGTGTAACATTGTATTACATCACACAGAGCATTCAGTACTGCAGAGATAGTGTAACATTGTATTACATCACACAGAACATTCAGTACTGCAGAGAAAGTGTAACATTGTATTACATCACACAGAGCATTCAGTACTGCAGAGAAAGTGTAACATTGTGTTACATCACACAGATCATTCAGTACTGCAGAGAAAGTGTAACATTGTGTTACATCACACAGAGCATTCAGTGCTGCAGAGAAAGTGTAACATTGTATTACATCACACAGACCATTCAGTACTGCAGAGAAAGTGTAACATTGTATTACATCACACAGAGCATTCAGTACTGCAGAGAAAGTGTAACATTGTATTACATCACACAGAGCATTCAGTACTGCATAGAAAGTGTAACATTGTGTTACATCACACAGAGCATTCAGTGCTGCAGAGAAAGTGTAACATTGTATTACATCACACAGACCATTCAGTACTGCAGAGAAAGTGTAACATTGTATTACATCACACAGAGCATTCAGTACTGCAGAGATAGTGTAACATTGTATTACATCACACAGAACATTCAGTACTGCAGAGAAAGTGTAACATTGTATTACATCACACAGAACATTCAGTACTGCAGAGAAAGTGTAACATTGTATTACATCACACAGAACATTCAGTACTGCAGAGAAAGTGTAACATTGTATTACATCACACAGAACATTCAGTACTGCAGAGAAAGTGTAACACTGTGTTACATCACACAGAGCATTCAGTACTGCAGAGAAAGTGTAACATTGTATTACATCACACAGAGCATTCAGTACTGCAGAGATAGTGTAACATTGTATTACATCACACAGAACATTCAGTACTGCAGAGATAGTGTAACATTGTATTACATCACACAGAGCATTCAGTACTGCAGAGAAAGTGTAACATTGTATTACATCACACAGAGCATTCAGTACTGCAGAGAAAGTGTAACATTGTATTACATCACACAGAGCATTCAGTACTGCAGAGAAAGTGTAACATTGTGTTACATCACACAGATCATTCAGTACTGCAGAGAAAGTGTAACATTGTGTTACATCACACAGAGCATTCAGTGCTGCAGAGAAAGTGTAACATTGTATTACATCACACAGACCATTCAGTACTGCAGAGAAAGTGTAACATTGTATTACATCACACAGAGCATTCAGTGCTACAGTGATAGTGTAACATTGTATTACATCACACAGAGCATTCAGTACTGCAGAGAAAGTGTAACATTGTATTACATCACACAGAACATTCAGTACTGCAGAGAAAGTGTAACATTGTGTTACATCACACAGAGCATTCAGTACTGCAGAGAAAGTGTAACATTGTATTACATCACACAGAGCATTCAGTACTGCAGAGATAGTGTAACATTGTATTACATCACACAGAACATTCAGTACTGCAGAGAAAGTGTAACATTGTATTACATCACACAGAGCATTCAGTACTGCAGAGAAAGTGTAACATTGTGTTACATCACACAGATCATTCAGTACTGCAGAGAAAGTGTAACATTGTGTTACATCACACAGAGCATTCAGTGCTGCAGAGAAAGTGTAACATTGTATTACATCACACAGACCATTCAGTACTGCAGAGAAAGTGTAACATTGTATTACATCACACAGAGCATTCAGTACTGCAGAGAAAGTGTAACATTGTATTACATCACACAGAGCATTCAGTACTGCAGAGAAAGTGTAACATTGTGTTACATCACACAGAGCATTCAGTGCTGCAGAGAAAGTGTAACATTGTATTACATCACACAGACCATTCAGTACTGCAGAGAAAGTGTAACATTGTATTACATCACACAGAGCATTCAGTACTGCAGAGATAGTGTAACATTGTATTACATCACACAGAACATTCAGTACTGCAGAGAAAGTGTAACATTGTATTACATCACACAGAACATTCAGTACTGCAGAGAAAGTGTAACATTGTATTACATCACACAGAACATTCAGTACTGCAGAGAAAGTGTAACATTGTATTACATCACACAGAACATTCAGTACTGCAGAGAAAGTGTAACATTGTATTACATCACACAGAGCATTCAGTACTGCAGAGAAGGTGTAACATTGTATTACATCACACAGAGCATTCAGTGCTACAGTGATAGTGTAACATTGTATTACATCACACAGAGCATTCAGTACTGCAGGGAAAGTGTAACATTGCATTACATATCACAGAGCATTCAGTGCTGCAGAGAAAGTGTAACATTTAGTTACATCACACAGAACATTCAGTGCTGCAGAGAAAGTGTAACATTGTATTACATCATACAGAGCATTCAGTGCTGCAGAGAAAGTGTAACATTGTATTACATCACACAGAGCATTCAGTACTGCAGAGAAAGTGTAACATTGTATTACATCACACAGAGCATTCAGTGCTGCAGAGAAAGTGTAACATTTAGTTACATCACACAGACCATTCAGTACTGCAGAGAAAGTGTAACATTGTATTACATCACACAGACCATTCAGTACTGCAGAGAGACTAACATTGTATTACATCACACAGAGCATTCAGTACTGCAGGGAAAGTGTAACATTGTATTACATCACACAGAGCATTCAGTGCTACAGTGATAGTGTAACATTGTATTACATCACACAGAGCATTCAGTACTGCAGGGAAAGTGTAACATTGTATTACATCACACAGAGCATTCAGTGCTGCAGGGTTAGTGTAACATTGTATTACATCACACAGAGCATTCAGTGCTGCAGGGTTAGTGTAACATTGTATTACATCCCTCTCTGATAGTCTATCAACCAAAAACTCTCTGGAAACAGAAATGCAGTGATTTCACTGCCAGGTACATAGGTGTTAAGAAAAAGGTGATAGTGAAAACATAAATTTAGGCAATCTGACTGTCCATATAATGTACTTTGGGTTACTATTCCTTAAATGGCATTTTTAACACAAGGTGTTGCACATCTCTCTGGCACTAATGGTCAAGGAGATGGGTTGCCTTTCATGTAACTATGATGATTAATCCCAAATGCACGAGTTAGATTAGTGTCCTGTACATAAGTAGCATGTTGCTGTTGTTATGTCCAAGGTGTGACCCAGGCACTGTATCAGGCCATTTATAGTGATAATGAACTTCAACATGTGATCACTGTGTGGATTTCTACCGGTTTTAACTGGGTCAGCAATAATGTAACCCAGAGAAATATGTATGAATAAATAAATATTATAATTTTACATGCACATATACATACTTCAGGTTATGAAGATTCAGGAGCAAAGGAGATGGTTCAGTCAAAAACAGAATTGATTAGAACACAAGTCAGGGTCTTAGATCACACGGCAGGTTAATCTGTACTTCCTTATAAGGAATTAAATAGCAGGCACAACAGACTAAACTAACATCCTAATCTACAAAGATACATTTAACAAGGATGCAAAATATTAACACATTTCTATATACATAAGTGCTCTGTGGGTTTTGGCATAATTACCTAGGACAGATTCTCCTCTGGCACATGCTTCTGTTACTGCTGTCCTCCACTGCACCTTCTTCCCTCCTTCACTCTCCTTGCCTCCTCCTTCACTCCATCTTCCTCCTTCCCTGACTAAGTGGAATCTAATCCCTTGGTTTATACACTTTTCAGTAGCAATTGCTTTCAATGTAAACAGAGCCAGATTTACATCTCAGGAGCCTGTAGACACAGAAATCGGAAGCACCCCCCCCCCCCATTAGCCATCTCCACAATCCTCCAAATCTCCACATTACCCCCTATCTCCATATTGCCCTCACATTGCCCCCATCATCTCAACATTGCCCCCATCAGCTCCACATTGCCCTCACATTGCCCCCATCATCTCAACATTTCCCCCATCAGCTCCACATTGCCCTCACATTGCCCGCATCATCTCAACATTGCCCCCATCAGCTCCACATTGCCCTCACATTGCCCGCATCATCTCAACATTGCCCCCATCAGCTCCACATTGCCCTCACATTGCCCGCATCATCTCAACATTGCCCCCATCAGCTCCACATTGCCCCCATCATCTCAACATTGCCCTCATATTGCCCCCATCAGCTCCACATTGCCCCCATCATCCCCATATTGCCCTCATATTGCCCCCATCAGCTCCACATTGCCCCCATCAGGTCCATATTGCCCTCATATTGCCTGCATCATACCCATATTGCCCTCACATTACCCCCATCATTGCCACATTAAGCCTTACATTGTTCCCCCCATCCGTTTCCTACCTCCCTGGTGGTCCAGTGGCAGGAGAGGTCTGTGCCTCCTTCTGCACAGACCTGTAGCTGCTGGAGCTCCCACGCGGTCTTCTCTTTAGTAATGAAGAGTGCTGGGTGATGATGTAATCTCCCAGCATTCTGCATTACTAAAGAGCCTCGGGAGCTCAGCAGGTACAGGTCTGTGCCGAAGAAGGCACAGACCTTACCATGCGGTGGGTGG